>JAJHSJ010000015.1:29912786-30021604 GCA_021015155.1 Magnolia officinalis
GCTATTGTGCTAGGCTTAAAGAGGAGGAAATAAAATGTGGCAACGATCTTGGGCATTCTGGCTTAGAGAAGGTGATTGTAATCCAAAATTCTTCCATGGGATTGCCAATGCCAGAGCGTGATCAAATTCTGTTTCCTCCTTTATTATTAATGGTGAGATTATTTCAGATAAAGATGATATTTGTAATTCTATTGTTAGCTTTTACTCCAACCCGCTATCCTTGGATAATTTTTCTCATCCTTGCTTAGATAACCTTGATCTTACTCGCTTATCTTAGGAAGACGTGGCCTTTTTGGAGAAGCCAATCCTTCTAGATGATATTAAGGCAGCGGTTCTCGCCTTGGGTAAAGATAAATCTTTGGGGCCTGGCAGTTTCCCTATTGCATTCTTTCAATCTTTTTTTTTTTTTTTTTTTTTTTTGGCTGATTCAATGAGTCTGGCCATTTGCCTTTGGATACGAGGAATACCTTCCCTGCACTCATTTTGAAGTTGGCAGATGTTGTCAACCTCAAAGGTTTCTGGCATAATAGTAATGTAGGGGCATTTTCACACCGGGTTCGAGTGAGGTAGCCTGTGGGATGCGGGGATACACTCAGGGTGGTCGGCTCGCGTGAGGCAGTACCCATGCGATGTGGGGCCCACGAGGGGGATTCGGCCGAGGTCCTAACCCATGCGATGTGGGGCCTAAGATATGAGATAAAGGATTAATTCGCCATGCTCTATCAGTTCGAGCTTTTAGAGAAAGTGGCTAATTGTCCTGCATTAAAGTGGTATCAGAGCGGGAGGTCTCGTGTTCGTGACTCCTCACCGGGGGTGATTAATGCATGAGAATTTTCACACCTGGTTCGAGTGGGGTAGCCTGTGGGATGCAGGGACACACTTAGGGTGGGCGGCCCGTGTGAGACGGGTCCCACCCGTGTGAGGCGGGTGGCTTGTGTGAGGCGGTACCCATGTGGGGCCCACGAGGGGGGTTCGACCGAGGTCCTAACCCATGCGATGTGAGGCCTGAGCTATGAGATAAAAGGATTAATTCGCCATGCTCTATCAGTTCGAGCTTTTAGAGCAATTGGCTAATTGTCCTGCATCAAATAGCCTTATTCGTAGCCCTTATAAGATCTTAACTAAGGTTTTAAGTCAAAGATTGAGATAATTGATTCCAAGGATAATCTCCATTCTAAAGTGCCTTTGTTCATAGCAGATAGATTCTCGATAGTGTTCTTATAGCGTATGAATGTCTTAATTCCCACCATAGACAGGTAGGCCAAGGGTTCTTTGTAAGCTTGTCCTTGAAAAGGCTCACGGCCATGTTGATTGGTCTTTCTTGGATTATTTGCTATTCATAATGGGATTTGGGGACAGATAGAGGTCTTGGATTCGCTCATGTGTATCCTCAGCTAGGTTTTCTGTCATCATGAATGGTTTGCCCTTTGGTCTCTTTAGGGCTTCGTGAGGTCTTCACCAGGGTGATCCATTATCCCCGCTTCTTTTTGTTATCGTTTTTGAAGCACTTAGTTGCTTGCTCTCTAGGGGCCAGAATGTGGGTCTTTTTAGGGGTTTTTAGGTGGAGAATTTTCCTCACCGTATCTATCATTTACAATTTGTTGATGACACCTTGCTATTTTGTGAAGCTGACGATTCCATGGTGGACTTCTTGAGCATGTCCATTTGTTGGTTTGGGGCGGTTTTAGGTTTGAAGGTGAATTTACCCATGAGTGTTTTTTTCGGGACTCATTTAGCTCTAGAGGTCACTTCCCGCCTGGTTAAGTCCTTTGGTTGTTGTGTGGGATCCCTACCTATTACATATCTTGGCCTTCCTTTACGTGTTGGAAAACCTCTGCTCCATCTGTGGGATAAAGTCATTGAGCGGATGGAGAGAAAATTATCCCCTTGGAAGAGCTAACATCTTTCTTTAGGGTCTTAAAAAAGGTTTAAAGGGTAAGCCGATGAGGACATCATGCACACGCCCGCCCGCACACCACCACCCCTACGCACGTACGTACGCAGAAGGAGGACCCCACTGAAAAGGCCAAGCTATATGTCCTAGAGGGGGGGTGAATAGGACTATGCCAAATTTAAAATAAAATCAGCGGAAATAAACAAAGCCAATAGCCTTACTATAAGAATCAATTCACAAAGCTAAATTTAAATCACCTTGATAAATAGATATCAAGAGATTGATGCAAATTCAGTTCTAAGGACAACCTTACACCATAATCAACAAGGGCTTATGGTAGGACAACCTTATTTCTAGAACCTCTTTTGGATCAAGGACTCAATATTAATATAAGTAAATAAATTAGCAAGGAATTGAAACTAAATGCAAAAGTAAGATCTAAATTATTACACAACAATCCACACTTGCTTGAAATGTAAATAATTACAACATTCACATCCACTTGTACATTCCACAAGATCAAATGATAAAATATATGAAAATTAAGCAAGCATTCAATCCACAAGTCAAAGAGTTATAGTGGTTCGCTTGTGTGTACACCAACTGTTTTCCAACACCACACAAAAAGCTACTCCACTCCTAATATCCTCACACAGGGAATATTAGCGTTCACTATCAAATAGGTTTTCACAGGTTCACCAAAAACCTTTACAATTGTGTCTTTTTCACTTGGGCTTACACACAATTCAAAACCCCACTTTTCTGAGTTTTCTGGTTTTCCTCAGACAACCAACACAATGAGATTTTTCTGGTTCAACCTCATACAAAACCAGTACAATGAGATTTTTCTGGCTTAACCTCAAACAAAACCAAAAGTAAATGAATTTTACAGAATTGTAAAATACCTGGATTTCTCCTTTTTTGTAGCAGCCCGGTAGAACCAATCGGAGTAGATGATTTGAATGTCAAAGTTCAATTTCCAATACTCACATTCATAAGGTTCTAAATTCTAATTGATTTTAGATTTAACTCGTTGGGCGTAGCTATATTTGATTTTGATTCCAAGAGAAGGAATAAGATAATTCCTCTTTTCAATTAAGATTGGAATGTAGAAACAAAATCAAATTAAATAAGCTAGCAAAAAGGAATATTAAATAAGCACAATCTAGCTTAAAATAAACACAAACTTATCTCAGAGTGATCACTTGAAATTCTTGAATCGAATGGAGTTGAAGTTATGAAAACTCTGAATTTCGTGTTCAATTTATAGAAGTAAAAATCGCACCTACGACTGGCCTTAGAAGGCCTTCGACTGGTCGTAGCATCTAACAGATTTTTGAAAAAATAAGCGCGATCTTTAAAACGGTTCCACGACTGGTCGTGAGTACCCTACGACTGGTCGTGGGTCACCTACGACTGGTCGTAGAATCCTACGACTGGTCGTAGGACCAGTGATTTCGTCGCTGGACTTTAAGTCGTAGCTCCACGACTGGTCGAGGACGAGTCGTAGCCATTCCTACGACCGGTCGAAGGGCATCCACGACTGGTCGTGGGCGTACCAAAAATTCGAAAATCTTCAACAATTCAGGACTGGTCGAGGAATTTCTTGGACTTCGAACCAATGCTAGGACTGGTCGAACAGGAGCTAGGACTGGTCGTAGAATAGACCAAACTTATGTATTTTAAATATTTGGTTGATGTATCCAAAGTGACCTACTTAAAGGGTCACCTAAGGTCATT
This sequence comes from Magnolia officinalis, assembly GCA_021015155.1. Classification (NCBI taxonomy): domain Eukaryota; kingdom Viridiplantae; phylum Streptophyta; class Magnoliopsida; order Magnoliales; family Magnoliaceae; genus Magnolia; species Magnolia officinalis. Next base: position 29,916,421 of record JAJHSJ010000015.1, read on the forward strand.
CAAACCTGAACCATGTCGTATGGACATTGAATTTCAACCATTCAACGAATGTAGATAATTTGAATCATATCAGGCTTGAGATCTTGAACAACATAGAACTACTTCATGCGTTGTTTCTTTGGATTTGAACTTCAACATTGTAGCTTCTTGAGGCTTCAACATGTAGGCTTCAACATGTAGCTTTTTGAGGCTTCAACATGTAGCTTTTTGAGGCTTCAACATGTAGCTTTTTGAGGCTTCAACATGTAGCTTTTTGAGGTGTCTTGAATTCCAATAAATGATCATACAAGTACAGAACACCGATAGATGTTTTGGCACACAAAATTTGACAACCAAAGGAGCATGAGATCATAACACTTACACCCACCATCGATCTGGCTCGATGACGACGTCCAGGGAAGGCCTCCTAGCTAGAGGACAAGTTTTGGTTCAGAAAAGTGGGCCCGATAGTCAAGAAATGCCCATTATGGGATCTCATGATCGTAGCCCACTCGTCAGATTGAGTTCATATTTTAGGTTTTGCTTATTGTTATTATTTAGAACATCATGAACGCTTTAGATTTCTCTGTTTGGTTTTTATTTTAGTTTACTTCATCGTCAAGTAATAGGTTGTGCACATGGTGCGAGTTTTTGGGGTATAGGGTTTTCCCTATAAATAGGCACCCCTTGTAGTTCTTTTTTCATTGAAGTTTAATAAAAAAATTCCTGCTTTATTTTTCTACTCTTTTCGTGAGTTGTGGAAGAATTCAAAAGTAGGTGCGAAGCCTTCCCTTTTCGAAGGGCTAACTACCGTGGGGCGAAGCCACATCGACCCCGACTCACCCCCATCCTTCCTCATCTCTCTTTTCATCTTCCACCATCATCCGTGTTTCAAATTCGTCTTTGGTTGCAGCAGAATTCTTCTTTGTAGCAGAATTATAGATGTCGACCCTTCAGGAGGGTTGAAGCTTCGACGGAGCACCACGCCCAGACCAGAACTCGGATCAACGTCAGATTTGGGGGTTTTGCTGCCCAGGCCTGGCCGACCAAGGACTTGGAGGCCTTTTATGGGTTCAGCCCCCCACCACACGTGCGGCCAGCCTCAGGCGCACGTGCGCCCGCACCTGGCTCGCTGTCCACACGCAGAGGCTATTTCGGGTTCAGGTTTTTTTTTTTTCTCTTCCCTCTTTTATACCTAATTTCATAAACCCTAATCTTAAAATACATTATCCCTAATTGATTTGCCCCTTTTTCTCACCCTATGGTTCCTTGAATTGAAATTAGGGAATCCCTTGGATTAGAGACTGATTCTTATGCATGTGTGAGTAATTTCTACTTCCCCTTGAGTATTGTTTGGTTCCTACTTTTCATTGATCCAGCCTAACGGGTGTAGGCCTGGACCCGCCTAGATTCCCTTTTACTTGAATGTTTGGATTTTCATGCGGGATGTGGAATTTGTGTGATTGCTTCTGAATTGGTATGATCTAAGCCTGAAATTTCGCATATCATATTTAATTTTCATGTCCTGCATCATAAGCTACATAAGCAATATATTGATTTTCCTCCCCAGCAACGGGCTCGATGTGGTAGCATCGTCCTTTGTAACGATCAAGGCCGGTAAGTCCATTGGTCCACACAGTTGTCCATGTACTAGTAGAAGATTCGGCAGCTACCGCAGTCCCTGCTTCCTCAGGTGGAACTCCGGCTTGAGGAGTTACTCGGAATGCTGCCAAGATATCAGTATCTTTGGTTTCATTTTCAGGAGTATAATAAGTCAATTTGTACTCTTTAACACCAACTTTAAATTCAACACTTGCTTTAGTCTCTGTTTTTGGTGACATAAGTCCCTCCCTACAACTCATGAATTAAGAATTCTCACAACGACAAGGTCTACTTGACATGGATTAGGAGTGAATGAAACCTTTCACAGGAATCTTTCACAAAATTATCAACTAATATTATCAACTATCAACTAATTAGAATGGTTCGTTATTAAATCATGGTATTTGATTCGCCAAATACAAGATTACCCTTATTAAGGCCTCTGCCCAATTTGCCCGTTTATTACATCTTTGTTTCATTACCCAAAGTTAGCCCTTTTCCAGATTGATAAGCTTCATAGAGAGTTCCCTTGGCAAGGGGGATCTTCCTCTCGAAAATTCCCATTTTTAAATTGGAAGGAGGTTTGTTCCTCATTCTTGGAAGGTGGAGTAGGGGGTCAAATGGTTGGATTTGGTCAATGAGGCCTTATTAGGCAAATTGGGCTTGGAGCTTTGTTCGAGAGAAGGAAGATCTTTGGAGAGTGACTATTTTTGCTAAATGTGGGACAACCCCCTTAGGGTGGTGGACTAAGTCTTCTTCTCTCTACCGAGCCTCATTTTTATGAAAAAAATGTTGCTAGGGTTGCCCCTAAAGTCTTTCAAGAAGTGATGTTTGCTTTGGATGACGAGTTGAGGATTAGATTCTTGTTGGATATCTGGTGCGGTAACCTCTCCCTCTCTTTAGTTTTTCCTGCTCTAGCTGTTGTTTTTCCTAATTTGGACATTTCGGTAGCAAATTGTTTCTCGAGTGAGGGAGAGGGCAGAGTTTGGCTTCCCCCTAAATGGAGGAACCTCTCTGACCTAGAAATCCAGGATTGTATTGTTCTCTGACCTCAGTTGCATGGTTTCACCCTTTCACCGGATTCGAAGGATTCTCAGATCTAGATCTCAGCTAGTTTGGGTTCCTTCTCGGTGTGGTCCTTCTACCATTTTCCTGCCTCTCCTCCTGCACCAAGATGTGGTCACACGGGAGCTGTCTAGTTGTATGGAGCTCCTCCCAAATTTGCAGCCTTTGCATTTAGTTGAGAAGAATTGGGTGCTTACGATTGATAATCTGAGGGAAAGAGGCACGTCTCTCACAAATGTTTGTCTATCATGCCTCAATGATGCTGAGTTAGTGGACCGCCTGTTTCTCCATTGCTCCTTCACTGTTAAGATATGGTAACACGCTCTGGCATTGGTTGGAGTTTTGTGGGTTATGCCTCCCTTTATAGATGGTCTCTTTTGTGTGTGGCATGCAAATGCGGGAAGGACCATAGGGAGAAAGAGGTGGAGAATCCTGCTCGTGGCTATTCTTTGGGCTGTTTGGTTAGAGAGGAATAATTGTTGTTTTTAGAACTTTTTGGTCTCCTCTGCGGGGGTCTTTAGTAGGGTTTTATTGTATTTTAGAGATTGGGCGTCGTGACTTTGTTGGGTTTCTTGCGGGATTCCTAGGCTTGGTCTAGTTGATTTTTTTTTTTTTCTTCTTAAGTTCTCTGTTTTCTTCTCCTTTTGTTTTGTTTCTGTTTTTGGCTTTGCCTAATAAATTGCTTCTTCTTTCGAAAATAAAATAAAATTAGTCATGATGGTTTCTTAAGAGGAAAGAAGAGGACAAATATCCATTAAGGCAAGGGATGTTGATTAAAAAGTAAAAAAGATACGCAATACAGAGTTTAGATTTCCATGAAGTAGTGCCAGTTGTCCATTAAGGCAAGGGATGTTGATTGGCAATACAAAGCTCAGATTTAGACACACCCCTTAGCAAGAACATCGGCTAATGGATTAGTCTCTTTAGGGGCATTAATAAAAGCATTGGAAACAAGGGTGCTCTTGCCTTGATCTCACTTACAAGAAACTCTTGGGAGCTATACAATCACCAGCTTTGCACTAAAGCATTTTTAGAATCACCTTCCACAATTAATGGGCCTTCTTCTCCAAATAAGGTGATCCCGCCTTAATAACACATTAACTCAGCACAACTTGCATCCCCTCTCCTAAGCAGGCCAGAGAACACATTTCTTATTAGAGTGTAAAGAAAAAAAAAAGTTACGTGTTGTCTAATTGAACTAATGTAGCTATATTCAAATTGAATGCAAAACCATTTAGAGTGTACGTGATGACCATTTCATCAAATACTTCGAAATTAGTCTCAATTGACAGGTAAATTTCGAAAAAAATTAAAATTTTAATAAAATTTAATTAATTTTTAATTAAAATTGATTTTTATTTTCTGAAAATTGACAAGGACTTAACAAATCAGTAGATCAACCCTCATACATGCTTGATTTCATATTTGGAGTGCAACATTGCAAACAATTTGAGAGAAATTGGACAAATTTCGAAAATTTCACAAATTTCCCCAAATCGGATGGGCCACCTATACTCAAATTTCAAAATTAGAATGTATGTGATGATCATTTCATTAAGTACTCGTAAATACTTTGAAATTAGTCTCAATTGACAGTTGGTTGAAGGAGATTTTCGAAAAAAAAATGGAGAACATGAAGCACTAATGGATATTGAAATCAAAGCTCCAACTCCATGATTTTTCATGCAAAACATGAAGAACCAATGGATTTATAACCATTTTTTTTTTTTTTTGAAGCAACGACCAGAAATTCATTAAAGGAAAGAAGAAAATACAAGAAAGAAAGAAAAGGACACTCTTGCTGAGATAGCAGGAGACGCCTAGCAACCTAGAAAAGAAAGATCAACACTACTAATATCCTTAACATTAACAGCCCATTCTAACACCATCTTTTTGGCCGATGCCCCCACCACAGTAGACGAAGACGATTTGTTATCAAAACATCGATCATTTCTTTCTTTCCAAACCTTCCACCAGATCGCCATAATGAGCATACGCCAGATCTTCAACTTCTTTTTTTTTCAAGTTTAACCCCATTCCATACTGTCAACAAGTCCGCCGCGGACTCCGGAACACACCAGGAGATGGAAAAGAGATTGCAGAAATGAGAGAAGATGGTAGAAATAAAGGGGGAGTGAACCAGTAAATGGTTCACCGATTCCACTTGGCTCATACAACACAAACAAATATTAACTATGTGCATGCCTCTCTTCACGAGATTGTCAATTGTAAGGATCCTGTTCCGAGCCGCTAACCATCCAAAGCATCTGAGCTTGGGGGGGACGTTATATTTCCAAAGAAACGGAGTTGCATCAACAAAAAAATATCGTGGATTTATAACCATTTGGCACTGATTTAACATAATTTCAACACAAAAATGGATCGGAAACTGAAAATGCTCACCGAATCAAGCATGTGGGATATATCGGCACTACCTGTGTTTCGTATTGCACAGGTGGGATACAAGATATATCATGGGATATATCGGCCGATATCGTTGATATTTAAAACATTGATCATGATGTAAATTCCTCCCTATGTCATAAGTGGCTCCACCTGCAATCATGGTGGAGCATTTGATGGGAGGGGCTGGGTTGGCCGTCAGTTTCATGTGGCTATAAAAGCACCCAGATAAGAAGATCACAACTGTTTGATCAAGGGTCTGCAAAATAGACAGAATGGGCATTTTTTATTTCTTACCATCATTTTTTTGCATGTCCTTAATCTGATGGCTGTGATCATCCAATATGTTGATTTTATGGCCATATGCAATCCTCTATGGACTCCTATCCAATGGTTGTTGGTGATCATGTGTGGGCCCACCTGGCCTCCACAGCGGAATAGAGGAATTTGAACTGTAACAAGGCATGAAGAATTCTTAGTGGATCATATTCATACCTCACGTTTTATACATGCTTGCTTTTTTATCCAATGTATTTGTCAACTTTTGGCCGCTTCTATCACTATCTTAGATTGTAGACTTGTCTCTGGAACATGTGAAAATTGTTGGGAGTTTCTTGTTTATAATTTTGCTACATTTTGGAATTGTTCTCCAGTGCACGGTCTTGGAGGTCAAGGTTATTGAAGGCCTTGGAACAACCATTGATGTTGTGTTAGTCAATGGTGTGCTTCATGAAGGAGATCAGATAGTTGTTTGCGGCATGCAGGTAAGCGTTTGATCTTTAGCATTATTTGAAAAAGTATCGTACAATGCTTCTAGATTCTTACATATATTCCCTTCTTCCATGTTAGGGGCCTATTGTTACCACAATCCGAGCTTTGCTGACACCTCATCCAATGAAGGAACTTCGAGTAAAGGTGAGCAGTCCCACCTTTTTGTTTTGTGTTACATCTCTTCTTTCTATTGTCTGCATATCTTGTTTAGAAGAAATGATGAACTGCTGCTGATCAATAAGGCGACATGAGAAAGTTTTTTTTTTTTTTTCGTTGGGGAGACATGAAAATTGAAATAGTGTGCAAGTAGAAAACAGAAAAAGGATTCAAATGCCATTATCTTTTGGTATATGGTTTAATTGTTGTACCCTTTTGGATGCTCATTTCTGCTCATCTACCTCAGTTTGTTTTTCCTTAGTATTATTTCAGTTGATTTTTTTACTAGTTTATGTTTATCTTGTCTATTCTATGTTTTTTTTTTTTTTGGTGGTGATTTTTCCTTTATATTTGTGTTTATAAAATGGGGTTCAATTTCAGTTCTTTGTGCTGTGCCAAGTGATCAAGTGGGAATTTTATGGACCACAGTTTCTTTAAGGTGGATCAGATTGCATTCTACATCAGCTTCTTATTTGTTTTGACCCTTGCACAACGTTATGCTTTAGGGCTTACTGTTCATTCTTACCAGATGATAATACATTTTTTTCCCCCAAATGTATGATTACTTGAATTTGTTGAAATTTCTGAATAGAGAAGTTCAAGAATTTTGTTTCACATGGTACTCGCACAAAAGCGGCAAATCTCAACCACACATAATGCTAGGAGCGGTGGACATTTATACCCATGCAATTTTGAGACAATGAGCTTTGGGTTTTAAGGGGACATGGGAAGGTATTTACACAAATATAAAGCAACGGTAATTATGCCATTTAGAAAAGCGTGGCTGGTTAGCAACCCACTGTTGTGATTTTACTAGCAAGAGGCTTTTCTACGGACTAGATTTTTACCTCTCTCTCTCTCTCTCTCTCTCTCTCTCTCTCCACTCGAGATTCCACCCGCAGCCGCAAAAGGCCTCTGTATAAAAAAAATTCTCTATCTCTCTCACTCACTCAAACACTATCTATTGATCTCTCTCACTCAAACACACACGCACGCCCCCTCTTCCTTCTTTTTTATTTTATTTTAGTTTATTTTTTTAATGGATTTTTTATGATTTTTGGTTCATCCATCTTGGACCCAGTGTTCTGGTATTGCCAGTATGATCAATAATAATCAGCCAATATTATTTGTATTGCAGGCCGGTGATACATATACAAGGTCTAATGTAAAACTTACGCTTTATTGTTTGATAATATCCCTGATATCACAACATATCGTGAGATGTCCGCCATTGCCCTTCACTATAAATGTCTTGTATCCACGATAATATCGTTAGTATCAATACAACATATGTAAATACTTTAAAATTTGAGTTAAAATCAGGAAAAAAAAAAAAAAAAAAAAAAAGAAGAGAAAATCCAAACAGACCGTCTTTTAAAAAAAATAAAATAATAAAAAAGTAAAAATAAAAATGAAAAATTGCAGCATCTCTTTTTAGGGCTATTTTGTCAACTCAATTTAAGTTGTTTGAAATAAAATCTCGGATTTGGAGGAGAAATCGTAACTTGAGAGCAGAAATGAGCCAAAACTCCAAGATAAGAAAATATGAGGAAAATGGAATTTATTTACACATTTTAGCATGGATTGTAATAGAATCTATGTCTATACATTATTCTCGTGCTTCTCGATCTCATCCATTGGAGATGGAGTTGACAACTTCCAGCTGCCTCGTAACTTTGTGTTTTTGAGGTGAAGGTATATTTCTGTTCTTTTTAGTTCTTAGATGTATTTTTGTGTTTTATTACTTGGATTGTATCATATTTGAACTGTATGAACTCATTTTGGATATATTGCACTGCTTTTGTCTGACAACGCATAGTATAGGCCCTTATAAAATGGAAACCTATTGTGTAGTTGATTTTTGTAATATTTTGAGTCCAATAAGTGTCTTTACCATCTCCTGTATTTGCGATACATCACCTGGTACCTGCAATATTTTTGACAACATGGATACGTGTTTCCATTTCCCAGATCATTAATTATGCAGGACATGAAATTCAAATATGATGTGCAAGATTTTCAGGCTTTAGATCACGTTAGTTCAGAAACAATTACACAATTCCATATCCCACACAAAAGTTCAAGCCTTCAATCAAGGGGAATCTATGCAGGCCCAAGCCTACACAAGCTAGGGTTGGATCAAACAAAATTATAGACCTAACAATAATCAGAGGGTAAATTCATCCACACATGCACAGAAATAATTCCTCAATCCAAGGGGTTCACATATTTCAATTCAGGAAACCCTAAGGTTGAAGAAAGGGCATAAAAATGGGGGATTTGAGTAATTTAGGGTTAGGGTTAGTGATTTGGGGTGAAAGAGGAGAGAGACGAACCAGAGAAGCATCACACGCGCGGACAGTGATGAAGGCCCAGACGCACGTGCGCTGGAGGTGTCCCGCACGTGTGTGGGGCCCACAAATCAAAAAACGGCCAGCTTGGCTACAAAGCCTCCAAATTTCAGCCTGATCCGATGCATGGTCTGTGCGTGGTGCTCCGCTGAAGTTTCAGCCCTCCTGCGGGGCCAGATTCTGGAAATCTGCTGTAGAGAGAAAAACGGTTGCAATAGAGGATGAATTTGAAGCGTAGATGATTGTAGGAGGAGAAATATGGATGGTAGAAGGTGGGGGCGAATCGGGATAAGTGTGGCTTCGCACCATGGTAGTCAGCCCTTCGAGGGAGGGTTTCACACTCAATTGAATCTCCACAACTCAGAAATTTAGAGGAGTAGAAAAACGCAGAAATTTTATTAATCTTCAATGAGAAAAAAGAATATAAGGGGGTGCCTATTTGTAATAAACCTGTACCCCAAAACTCGCGCCATGTGCGCAACCTATTACTTGGAGACGAAGTAATCAAAATAACAGCTAATCAAAGTAATCTAAACCGTCCATGATATTCCTAATAACAATAATAAGCAAAATCCAAAGTACTAAATTATTTAGAATAGTGGGCCACGATCATGAGAGCCCATGGTGGGATTCACATGACTATTGGGTCCACTCCAACGAACAAAAACGCAGTCCTCTAACTAGGAGGCCCTCCCTGGATGTCGTCATCGATCCATATTGATGGTGGGGCTCTCCTCCTCCTTGCGTAGGTGCGCGGCGGGGGGAGGGGAGCGTGGGGGAACTTTCAAGAATTGGTCCCCGATGATTTGCCTGAGTGGCCTCCGCTGCGAGATATTCAGCACACTAGACTTTGATAGGATCAAACGTAAGATGACCGTACCTTCTGGACTTTGAGAAGGTATTTGAGGTGAGTTGTGACGCCTTTAATGTTAACATTGGAGTTCTCAGTCAGGAGGGCCATCCAATAGCTTTCTTCAGCAAAAAGCTCTCTGATGCGAAGCAGTGATACTCCACTTATGACTTGGAGTTTTATGTTGTTGTTTGGACTTTACGACATTGGTGTCACTATGTGGTTGGCAAAGAGTTTGTCCTATACTCTGATCATGAAGCACGAGTTCTTATATTCCCAGCAGAAGATGAATGCTCGTCGTGTCAAGTGGAGTACTTACTTTCAGGAGTTCTTTTGTCATTCATTACAAGACTGACAAGGACAATCAGGTTGTTGATGCATTTAGCCGTTAGCACATTTATTGTCATCGATGGCGGTCACTGTTCCGGGATTCAAAGAGATATGGCGTGAGTATACTGACGACAAGAATTCCGGGTGTATTTATACCGACATTCTTAGTGGAGAGCATGCAAGACACCCACATTTCAGCATTAATGATAGCTATTTGTTTCGAGGAACGCAACTTTGCCTACCCAATACATCCATCTATGAGTATGTTGTAAGAGAGTTACATGCCGATGGGTGTAGTGGACACTTGGGTCGTGAAAAGACCATAGCTCTCATTGGAGATAAATACTTTTGGCCTCATATAAAATCAGTTGTTACCAAGATTTGCTAGTTCTGCAGGGTTTGCCAGGGTTAAAAGAAAAACTGTGGATTGTATCAATCATTGCCGATCCCACATGCTCCATGGGAAGATCTCTACATGGACTTCGTCCTAGGTTTGCCAAAGACCGCTCGGAAAGTTGATAGTATTTGTGGTAGTTGATCGATTTTCAAAGATGACACATTTCATACCATGCTCGAATACAACAGATGCTCTCAAGATTGCTCAATTATTCTTTTGAGAGGTTGTCCATCTTCATGGGCTTCCAAAGACAATTGTGTCTAATCGTGATACTAAGTTCATGAGTTATTTCTGGCAAAACTCTTTGGACAACGACAAAAACCAAGCTTCAGTTCTCTAGTGCCTACCACCCTCAGACCAATGGTTAGACATAAGTGGTCAACCGTAGCTTGGGTAAGTTACTACGGTGTCTTGTCCTCGATCACATAGCTACATGGGACCCAGTAACACCGATGGTTGAATTTGCTTATAATAACTCAATCAACAAGTCCACAGGGATGTCACCTTTTGGGGCAATAACCGGTACGCGACCGCGTCTTCCAATCGATTTGGTTCCTTTACCCGTAGAGTTGAGACCAAGCTCAGAAATTGATGACTTCATGAGCCATATGCAGCAAGTGCATGACGAAGTTCAACGCAATATCGCCACAAGTAATGAAAGTTATAAGCAGCATGCAAATACGAGACATCGTTTTGTTGAATTTGCGGAAGGTGACATGGTTATGGCCCGTATTCATCCTGAACGGTTGCCTACCGACACCTCAAGGAAGCTCCATCCTCGCAATGCAGGACCATTCAAAATCATAAAGAAGATCAATGCTAATGCTTATGTTTTAGATTTCCCACCAAATTTACCTGTCAGTCTTACTTTTAATGTGGAAGATCTTTCCATCTATCATGGGCACCATATTGACAATGGTAGTGAAGAACAAGCCATCACACTTCCGATTGTTTTAACACCTACAGATATGATCGTTGATGTTTTGGATGACCAAATTGTCTCCACGCTCCAAGGTGGTTACCAGTTTTTCCTCCGTTGGCAAGGACGACCTCTCTTTGATGCGACATTTATCACAGCTACCGACTTCCAGTGTCTAAATCCTGATCTCTATGATCTGGGCCATTAACTCGCCGAAGTCGAGTTCTTTCCAGCCGGGGAGGACTAATGCGGGCTAATTTGGGCCGCCACGATTCATGGGCCAGGACCAGGCCCATTAAATCCAAGCCTAATAGTTGGCCTGTCAATAAGGAGGCCCAAGCCTGCTATTTAGCTACTTAGCTAGTTAAATCAATCAGCTAGCTAAGAATAATCTAGTCGTCAAACGTTTTTAATGCATTCTTATCTCTTTAATCTCTTTTCCATATTTGTAACAAGTTATTGATTGTCAATGACATTATGTTTTTCTTGTATGTATGTCTCAAAAGTCTATATAAGGGCCCGAGACGAGTAGTGTGGAGGCATCTTAAAATTGAAACAAATCTTCAGTTGTTCACTTTTATTTGTTTGTGTTCTTGTGCTTAAGATTGAAAGTGCCTACATTTGGGCGGATGCTTCCCATCATCCGGCTACACTAAGAATCTTTTGAATATAGAGAAGGGAGGAAGTCCTACGGACGAGACATAAGAGACGAGATCCGCAATCTCAGGGTCTTAGAGATTTCTCCTAAATGGGGGAAGCCAAACACCTACCACTCCCTGTCCTGAAAAACACCCAGTCACCATAATGTTCAGAGAAGGGCATACACATGGTGTCGTAAAGGCCATTACGTAAAGATAACGGTGGTAATCGTTACACATTATGGGGTCGTGACGGTCGTAACAACTGTTATGGAGAAAAATGAGCCATAATCGTCGTTAATGGCCCGTTACGTCCCATGTAAATGTCATAATAGCCCCGTAATATTCTGTTATATGGGGCAGATACATGTTTTTCAGACTTTTTCTCAACATTACAGGGTAAATATAGGATTTTCAGGGATTTTTTCAATATATATATATATATATATATATATATTATATATATATATATATATAGAGAGAGAGAGAGAGAGAGAGAGAGAGAGAGAGAGAGAGAGAGAGAGAGAGAGACCATAACGACCATTACGGGGGTAGTAATAGCCATTACGACCAATATCATAAAGGTAATAGTGGTGTCCGTTACAGCCACTGTTATCGTTACGGAACACCTCGGGCATACAACAACCAAAGCAAGGACAGAAGAAGTCGAGGAAGGACTTCTGCACCAAATATCTAACCAAACCTAATCTTCGCACCATCACCCAAAGTAAAGACCTTCCCCTCAAACACTGAAGAAAACACCTTAGCAATCCCTTTCCAAAAAAAGGAGGCTCGCTAAAGGGAAGAAGATTTTTCCCTCCAACCTTTAGGGGTTAGCCCATATTTAGCAGAGATAACTGATCTCTGGAGACTCCCTCTCTGTCCAAATCTCCAAACCCATTTACCTATGAGAGCTTCATTGACCAAATCCAACCTCTTGATTCCCACTCCACCTTCAGCATAAGGGGTGCAAACCTCCTTCTAATTTAGAAGGAATTTCTTCGAGGGGGAACCTCCTTGCCAAAGGAACTCCTTGCGGAGTTATCTATATGGACAACTGATTTGGGACACCGAAATAAAGATTTATAATAAATAGGGCGATTGGAGAGGGAGTCCTTAATTAGGGTTATTCTGCCCCGCAAAGAAAGGAGCTAGCTTTTCCATGGGGACAATTCTCTCCATTCTCTCAAGAATTGTCCCAAAGGTACAAAGTAGGTTTACCAAAACAAAGAGGAAGAGCAAGATAATGAGGGACCACACCTTGCAACCGAAAGAGTCTGCCAAAGAAGCAATTACCTCCGAAGATAAATTTATCCCAAATAACTCACTTTTGGACAAATTTACCTTTAAACCTAACACCACTTCGAACCAGCATGTAGACATGATCAATAAATTCACCATAGAATCATTAGCCTCATAGAATAGCAGAGTATCATCAGCAAATTGGATATGGCAGATTCGATGAGGAAAGTTCTCCACCTGAAAAACCCTGAAAGAGACCCTCTTCCTAACCCCTGGAAAGCATGTGAATGAGCGCTGCCGAGACAATCACAAATAGAAAAGGGGACAAGGATTCATTGTGCCGAAGCCCTCCGAAAGCCTTGAATACGCCAAAGGGTGAACCATTGGTAGGGACTGAAAAACGAGGAGAGGAAACACAAACACAGATCCAGTTCCTCCATTTGTCCCCAAAACCCATCTTGAACAACATATTATCCAGAAAAGTCCAATCTACATGGTCATAAGCCTTTTCGAAGACAAGCTTATAGAGTACTCCAGACCTTCCCACATTATGGCATGAGTTGATACATTCATTCAAGATCAACACACTATCTAAAATCTGTCTCCCATGAACGAAAGCACTTTGGAAGGGAGAGACGATCTTTGGGATAACTATCCACAATCTCCGACTCCAATCTTGGCTAGAATTTTATAGGGCTACCAACCAAGCTAATAGGATGGAAATCTTTTAGGTTAACAGCTCCCTCTAATTTAGGAATTAGAGTTAAGAAAGTGCCCCCCATTTCCAACAAGATCCTAGACCTAGAAAAAAGCTAAGGGAAAGCCATTGGGTCCCAGAGATTTATCTCACCCTAAGTCCATGATTGCGGCCCTAACTTCTTCAATGAGAATCGGCTTCTCCACGGATTCCACATCTTCCCAAGAGATGCGAACGAAATCAAGACTATCTAACAAGGGACAACGGACATTATCCGACGATAACAAAATATAATAAAAACCTACAATAGATTTGCAAATTCCATCTTTATCTGAAATTTCTTGCCCTCGACGACTTGAGAGGATATAGTTAGCGCCTGCCCTAACATTAGCTATTCCATGAAAAAATTGTATTCTAATCTCCCACTTTTAGCTAAACAGCCCGAGATCGCTGGCGCCACTTTATTTCCTCTTCTTTGAGCCTTGCACAATAATTTGAGGATAACTTATCTCTGGAAGAGAGTTCTTCCTCTAAAAGCTGACCCCCTTCCTCTTTAACATCCAAAGCTTGAATCGCGCTAAGAAGAATCGACATTCGAGATTCTCTTTTGCCAAAGAACTCCCCGATGCCAAGCTTTTAACTTCGACTTTAACATATGCATCTTCTTAAAAAGTTTGAAACCCAGAAGGCCCTCTATTTCAAAGGAGGACCAATGACCTTCAACTAGAGAGTGGAAGCCCTCCACCTCGAGCCATGCTAGCTCAAACTTGAAGGGCCTCATCCCCCGGTTGATCTCGTCAACTTCAAGAAGAACAAGACAATTATCACAGACTAGTTGAGGCAAACCTCTTTGACGAGCAAAGAGGAATTGTTGGACCCAATTTGGAGAGACCAAGAATCTATCTAATAAAGGCTTAGCTCAGGATAAATGACCATTCGACTAGGTGAATTTGGCATCCACCATGGGAAGGTCCAACAAATCATGTTTACGCACCCAACCCGAGAAATCCCTCAGAAAGGATGTCACTTAAAAGCCATTGATTTTTTTATGAATAAACCTCACTACATTAAAGTCACCTTCAACACACCAAGGGAGAGATCATTTATCCCTGACCGAGGTTTAATTCATCCAAAAAAGAAGGACGAGAAGAGGGTCTGGTTGAGCCATGCATACCAGAGAAGACCCACCAAAATCCAGAGGAAATATCTCTAAGAATCAAGTTAACAGCAAAAAAAAAAAAAAAAAAAACCCTCAACCAGCACTCTTCCTTGGCCCAGCAGGAGGAATCGCAAAGGACCAAACCCCTGCCAAGTCAACATCATTCAAAGCTGCCCAATCCTTACCTTTCCTCCCCAAAATAGAATTAACAATACCTCTATCGACAACCTGCAACTTAGTTTCCTACACGACAATCAACTTTGCTTTAGAACGAGAGCACATCTCCTCCACCTAAGACTAATTCCGAGGGTAGCCTAAGCGTCTCAAATTCCGGGAGAGGATCTTCATTGATGAACCCGAGTAGCCCCTTCCTTTTCTCTTGTTCCTAGAAATAGTTTCCAAAATGCCATCCAAATGCACTCCTAGATTCACAAGCTCTTTATTACAGGATAAAGATATCAAGGAGCCTGACAAAGGAATCCTGGTCACCAAAACTCAGAGACCCCTTTCAGTGACCAACTTAAACAAGGCGATATAATCTTTGTCCCGATTTCCAACCACCACTCCTAAAAGCCTTCCAACATGACATATTGCATCCCTTACCCATCTCTTTCTCTTGATCGATTCCACAAGACTTTCCAATACCTCTTATAGAATAGCGAATAGGGGAAACAAGAACATGGTCCTGAAAGATCCTTTCATTGTCCAGAGCAAAAGAAGCCCACAGTGGGGAGACCTCCAGAGCACCCACTAGGGGACCTTGAGCCAGAACGACTAGACACATGACCTCAGATAGATCCTCCATCAAAGGGAAAAGCAGGGGAGGGAGGGAAGGGGCATCGAGAGGGAAGGCCACGAGACAAGAACTAACCGAAAGGGGAGGTTGTACTAAAGGAGGGCCAGGATTCGAAACAGAAGAAAAAGGGACCTGGAAAATAGGCCAAGAAGGAGGGGTGTGGAAGACTTCCACAACTGAGGGAGGAGGCAAGGGGGGAGCTAGAGCCAGTAGAAAATCACGCTCATTAACACTTGACCTAATGCGAGAAAGCGGGATAGTCAGAGGAAGATCGTAGAAGGAGAGGGAAGCATCAAGAGATAACACCCCATCTCCCAAACTACTATCTGACAAATCATCCTCTGATAGAGAAAAGAGCTCGAATCTGAGAGAGAATTGTTGAACCCAATCAAAGCTAGAGGAAAACCCAAAATATCAACTTACTAACTAAAGTTTTCTTCACTAGCTGGTCTCAAGTGAGAATCGTGTGTCCTCTGTTATTGACACATGTTTGTTTCTATTAAAGGCGAATGGACAATTGCAGCACCTCTCTTAAATGTGATAGAAGAAGCCCCCAAAAAGTCGCCCAAGTCAAATCTTGAGAAATTCAAGTCCCATTCACTTTACCAACATCCATCTCAAGAGGACACGTATCACCTAGTAATAAAGGCTCCTAACGCAGTCGGTCCTTGTGGGGAGAGAGAGGGTCGACACATGTCACCTCAACTAACTCAAAAGGAACGGATGCCCCTACATGTGCCAGAATCATCCTCATTAGGACACGTCTCCTCTACTAATAAAGGTTCCTAGCACTTCGAAGCCCTATGGGAGAAGAGAGGATTTACGCGTATCACCTTGATTGACGCCCCACTAGGGGCAACATGCCCTTGGATAAAGCTCTTGATGACATGTGGCCTCCACTGTGATCGAGGGAGCTCTTGAGCCCAACGTGCCTCAATTAAGGTGGGAGGAGAGAGAGCTGAGACAAGAGAAGACTGCAAAATATTGTCTCGAGATGAGACGTTCATCCTCTCATCTCTCTCTAAAGGCATAGAGTTCACGGTCATTATCCCACTCACGTATGGAGGGAGTCGAGTTTAGGGGAGATAAGGAGCTTCATGGGCTAAGACCGAGAATTTGGAGACAAGTGTCCATCTACGGGGACACATGTGGAGCCTCGAGTGTCACATGTCGAAATTGAAGCAGAGGGAAAAACACATGGTTCACACATAAGACCGGACTGTAACAGAGCTCCACAGGACACCAAAATAGAAGCTACCTCATTCATGGCGACTTGAACTAAAACCGCCATTGGAAGGCCTACCAAGCACCTCTCCCATCAGCAAGTGATTCACACCTTCCTAGAGCACCTGAATCTTGAAGGAGTCCTCTCCGATGATGATCTCCATTAACAACGGAACATCGACTATCCTCTTCACTCGAACGAAAAGTCAAGCGAAGCGGAGTTCTTCCCAGTGCCCTATCACCTGGTCTATTAGAATGACCTCCACAACAGAAGACCCCAAAGAAATATTAAAAATAAAAACCCTTCAAACTACAATTCTAATGGAATACTTGGGAAGATGAACTAGGCATCTACTGACCCAAAAATAGACCAGTTGGCCCATTTACAGAATGCCTCCATCAGACCCACCAAATGGAGGTTACCTGTAAAAACCACCTTGTTGATATCAAAGAGAGGAAAGGGAAACACAAATTAACAAAGGACTAAGATATCCAAGGATAAAATCTCCCTGACCAAAGTTATAATAGAAATGAAACCAATTGGCTAGGCCTTATAGGGAAAAACCCAGTTGCAAGGACACTACCAAACTCCATTTGAAGGCTTCCCTAACTTTAGACAAAAATAGAAAAGGGAACTAAAATGATGGAACCCCACCTTTAGGCCTTAACACTGAGATTGCATGGATCACATGGATCGCCAACCGAGGGGGGTTCCCCTATAGAGCTTCCTTATAGGAATATAGGACCTCTACATAAATTGAGGCACCCTCTGTCATTACTGCTTCAGGAGGAGGTGAGAGAAAATGTACCTTGGGTGATGGCCGCTTGGGATCTAGCTTGGAACCCAAACTCCTTTGCTCAAGGTTAACCCTCTTCAGCCCGTAATGAGCCACATGAACTCTCATCTTCCTCTCGTTAAACTTCCGGCCTTGTAAGTTGTAACCCTTTAATGGAGTTGAGGTTTAGGATCATTTTTCTATCTTGAAAAAGGCAAAATCACAAATGGAGGCTGACTTCACCATAGGGATGACCACTTCACGCACAGTGCCAAATTTCCCAAAAACTCTTTGAAAATGGATATCCATCCATTCTTCTAGGAATTAATCCATAAAGAGTGTCAGGAGTTCCCTTAATGGATTGTTCTACTTCCTTTTTCTTCTTTCTAGGTCCAACCTCCTAACCTGTGAAGATGTCTGGATTGATTTTCTTCCTTAAGGTTGTAGAAACCTTTGATTTTGGAGATGAGGGGTCGATTCCTGCCAAAACCATCACCTTCTCTAAGAGCTCTGTCTTCTGCTACTACCCCTTTCCCTTTCTAGCTAGCTAAGGGCGGAAGCTTCTCACTCCAAAGCTGTGAATTCCTCTCCTGGTGGGACAAGTATTCGTCAATGAAGTCTCCATCCAAATCTCCTAAATCCCCATGAAAAATGGCACAACTACGTGGCATTGATAGATTCTTCGAGGCTCGAGAAAAGTCTCTTGTTCTCCATTTGCTCCTAACCACAGAAGGATGCCAAGAGGATGTTCTACCCCTACATATTTGATCTCTAGCTGAATCTCTGAATCACGTTGAACTCCTTCCTCTAGAAGGATATCTCCTTCCTTTAAAAAAGGAGATCCTCCAGAACAACACATTCTTGTCTATCCACACTCATGACATGTGCTGAAACCAAGCACATCCAAAAGCTCTGTCATCTGAATCATGTCCAAAATACAAAAAGAAAAAAGATAGATTCTTGACTACTTCAATTGTTCTCTGCTTTCTTATTTCTTTAGTTCTTTGGCCTAAAAACAATTTTCAGCCAAACTAGATTCGTCATATGTAATTTTTCCCCTTTCTCAAATATGTTTCCTTAATTCTTTGGCATATTTGATTGAATTATCAACAAGTCAAGCCAACAAACATCATTCTTAGCAAGGAATATATATACCTGTCCAAAACACACAAAAAAAATAACATTCTTGAGTATCTATTTTTTATATCTTTGTTTAATTCTTTGGCTTATAAATAATTTCAATTGATATAGGTTAATACAGCCTAATACATGCCGATACCGATATGCAATGCCCATATTGTATCACTTTTTGGTCGGGTCAATTCACCCCTAAAACTAATATTCAGAGACTTGGGAAACGGGAAATTTATCTGCTTTGCATAGAAGGTGGGGATTATGTTATCATCTAACATGCCAACTACACCAACGCCGTCGTGGGTGACTTATTAAATAACCATATCCATCTCATCATCTCTTAAGCCAATCAAAGATGTGTATCCTCTAGTTCATCATCTAATTTGTAAACTCTCCCTTCACTTTGTCTCCTACCTAGCTTTAAAAAAAAATTAAAATCCAATGATGGTTTGGACCACTGCAAGATACCGTCGATCTCTATCTTCCTCTCTTCTTTGCAATCATTGATATGGAACTCTACCCTCCTTGGTTTCTTCTTCAAGTTCCATGTAGGAATATAACCCTTGTATTCCATTTCAACGCATGAAATTCCTTCTAATACACTTCCAACACTTCGCCAAAACACGAACCCAAAAGCTTGAAATGTTTCAAGGAATCATGCATGAAGAGGAATCCCATAATATGTGTCTATGACACCAAACAATCCTCACCCATGAATTCTAGCCAAAGGATGATCTCGTGAACTAAAGATGATTGTAGGGTCTTTATGGGTTGCGGATGCAACATATAGAGAAGATTTTGTTTACCACTACGCCCCATGTTAGTCACATTAAGCAGGAAGGAACCCCCTTTCCCCCAATGGTTAGCTATCTCCTAGGAATTGGTAAAGAATCTTCTTCTACTAACTCTTTAGTTGATGCAGGACAATTAATCACTTGCTCTAAAAGCTCGAACTGTTAGAGCATGGCGTATTAATCCTTTTATCTCATAACTCAGGCCTCACATTTCATGGGTTAGGACTTCGGCCGAACCTCCCTCGTGGGCCCCAAATCACATGGGTACTGCCTCACACGGGCCACCCACCCCGAGTGTGTCCCCGCATCCCACTGGCTACCCCACTCGAGCCCGGTGTGAAATGCGCATTAATCACCCCCGGTGAGGAGTCTCAAGCACGAGACCTCATCCTTGGGCCCTGCCCACCCCGAGTGTGCCCCTACATCCCACAGGCGACCCCACTCAAGCCCGGTGTGAAAATGCCCCTACATTATTAGTGAGAAGAACCAACCAAAGTATTTTCAAAAAATAATTCTTTCTTTTGCTACCTGTTCTTCAAGATGTTTAGCCCACCTCCACCTTTCTCTATCCAAACTGTAACATTTTAAAGATCAACGGCCGGTGTTAGTCTCTTAGGCAGAGCAACTACACGATCACCTTTAATAAGTGAGTCCTTTCCACAATTATGGGCAGCTTGGCTTTTGGAATTAAGAGTGATTGCTAACATTGAGATTAGTTACTAGAATCTGCTACTCTCCCCTTCAATTGATAGGGTGCCTTCCCCAGGCTAGATGAACATCTCTCTTAGCGTTCCAACCATATTTAGAGATTGGAACTTCAATCCTTCTACCATCCATGAGAACGTTATTCATCTTTTACCATCCCAAATCTCCAAACTGATGCAACAACTCTTCCACCCTCATGTCGAATGATATAATGGAGAAGAAGAAGGTGACTTACTTTTCAAAATCTGAGAGAAGATTTTTCACGTTTAAAATTTACTAAGCAAAAAGAAAAAAGCAAATGGCATACAATCTATCGAGGCAATAGATAAGTCCCCTAAACAAAGGATATCTCCATGGACCCCTTTGCGAGTGAATTGGCATCAATGTTGTCAAAATCATAATTGTATCGCAAATCGTAATAGGGGATGAATCGTATCAAATCGCAAATTGTATGGTAAATCGTAAGATTTGTTACGATTTTCTTTTTAAAAAATGGAAAAATATGTAAAATATAAATAAATCAGGAAAAAAAAAAAACACTCATCAATCATCCTTTTGCCATCATATGCACCAAGTAATACCATGTCATGATAGTGTTAAAAGATTCTTATCTTTCCTTTTTTTCTTTTGGTCTTTCTAGAAATTTTCCTTAAAAACATACAAGGATACTTAATAATTTATATTCTTGTTACCTTTCTTGAATGTATAATCACATTGGAAAAGCACTATTTATTCTGTAGACTAATGAAAAAAGATATTTTGATTTCTAACCATTATTCCATAATACAGCTAAAGTCAACATGATCGTAACCATCCATGAAAACATTTCAGATAAGTCATACATCAATTTGGTGTTTCAACCAGTTAAGAAGTAAGAAATTATTTATTTATTTATTTTAAAAAGCTCTATGATTTAACATTGAAGAGAATATATATCATTTAATCTCTTGTAAAGACAAAATAAAATAATTTAACTTTTCTAAATGATTCTTCTTTTCTCTTTCCTCTCTCTTTTTTTTTTTTTTTTTTCTAGACGATTCTTAAAGATCCCACCAAGTTTAAAACATTTAAAAAAAAAAAAAAAAAAAAAAAAGAGAGAACAAGTATAATGTGAATAGTAAATCATAAGATTCAAATCATAGAATTGAAGGATTAATATAAAATAGGATTCAAAGGTGGGATTCAAATCATTTGCTTAATATTCGACTTAAATTGTAAATCGTAAATTGTAGGATTTTGACAACACTGTTGGCAACACAATTAGCTTCCCTTAGGACTGGATTAGAAGTAATACATGATGAGTGACAATGCATTCTTTTTTTTCTCTCACTCAGGCTCTTTCTTCTTCTTCTTCTTCTTTTTCTTTTTTTGAGCAGAAGGCCAGCAACCATTCATCCTGATGTCAATTAGGACAAAAGAAAGCATCCCAAGGGCTGAAGCTTTCCCAAGGCCCATGCAATTGCAAATGAGTCTCCTTCCACAATAAGTGGGTGCTCAAAGCAATCTAGAGATAGTTTAATCCCTACAAGAGTTGGGCACGAGACGACTTGACTGGGCAAACTCAACTCATCTGACTCGTTCAGATCCAACTCGATCCGAACCGAGTGGGTGAGTCAATCCAAATCAAGTTGACTTCGTCCAATCCGAACTCAAATCGAGTCGAGTTCGAGTCACCCAGTAACTCGACTCAACTCAACTCAAAATCCAACTCGGTGCTGACTCGACTCGATTTGAAACTTGACTCGTACGTATATATTAAAAAAAACTCATATATGAGATGCCGTGTAGCTGATGGAAAGGCTACAAGTGAAAAAACTCGATTCTTCTCTATATTGTGTTCATGATGGATTGGAAGAAATTTGGAGAGAGAGAGAGAGAGAGAGAGAGAGAGAGAGAGAGAGATCAAAATGAATAAAATGAATAAACAATCTGTCCAAACCATTAGAATCTGGAAAAGGAATGTCCATGTTCTTCTTGGATTGGAATCAAAACTTCTTTTTTCTTTTTCTTTTTTTCCGGGTTTCATTCCCTATCATGCTCTAGCCCCTTTCTCTTCTTCTAACAACTCCACGAGCTCTTCCTTAATGTCATCAATAGCAGTCATTCCCTGAAATTCAATTTATATAGCAGCTTTGAGGAAATTTCAAGCATTCCTTATTTATCAAATTTACTCCTACCATATATGACTGGCCAGATGTGTTCGCATTACACCTATTAGTGAGAATGTCAGGTGCACAAACGTGGAGTAAGGTAGAGAGGGGGAGAAAAAGAAAGTAGGGAAAGGGTGCTGTTACAAATGGAGAGAGAGAGAGAGGGCTCCGTGGGGGGGGGGGGGGGGGGGGGAGGGGGGATGGTTCCAGTTATAGTCAAGGATATAGGAAATAAATCTTGAGGGCTACATATATGTGAGCTATTCTTCTTCTTTTTTTTTTTTTTTTTTTTTTTTTTTTTCGCATGTGAGCTATTCACATCCAATGTATGGCTTAGTATACTGCTCTGGCCTATAGCCCACCAACTAAGGGGTCGTTTGGATGCCTGTAATTTTTTTAGTTGTCAACACATTACACCTGAAAAGATTACATGATATTCCGTTTGGCTTTTAAGTGGTAATTTGTTTATAGGTAAACAGATTGTGTTTGGCTAGCCTGTAAAGTGTTTACAATGAATAAAGTAGGTATTTATACCAGAGAGCTTTAGCGGTGAACCTTTCAAAATCTGCAAAAATCATATAAGAAAGACTTGATTTTTTTTAGCGCCCTAAGAGGGCATTAAAGCATGCACACACTAAAAGGATTGGATGTCTTCCACCCATCATAGTAGGCCCCAAATGCAA
This sequence comes from Magnolia officinalis, assembly GCA_021015155.1. Classification (NCBI taxonomy): domain Eukaryota; kingdom Viridiplantae; phylum Streptophyta; class Magnoliopsida; order Magnoliales; family Magnoliaceae; genus Magnolia; species Magnolia officinalis. Next base: position 29,939,242 of record JAJHSJ010000015.1, read on the forward strand.
TCTAGAAGTTTTTAATGGTGGACGTCCCATCCTTCCCTCGTGTGGTCCATTTGATAATGGACAAGCTGGTTTTTTAGGGCCACAGGAGAGCATCAAGGGAAGTACATGATGTATAGATTGGATGTACCATACACGTTACGATGGGCCCTACATATCATGAGTGTATATTAACCATTGTGTTCTAACATGTAAATGCCTTTTTAGCTGTAAAGACTTTACCTGTAATCTAAAACATGGTTTTGACCAGGTTTCATATTACAGTTAAAAGCTGTAATCCATTTACAGCCTGTAAAGCCTTTACAGGAAAATACATGCATCCAAACAGCCCCTGTAATCAGATTACTTGTAGTCCCTTTGCAACTTAAGGACTTTCTAGGCATCCAAACGACCCCTAAGTGTGTGTATTTGCCACATTTTTTGCAATCGGTGATAATCGAGGTGTGGCCCTGATTTTGCATGGATTAGATATTCGACACATGAAACATGGTTGTTTGGGAACTACGTGATCATTTCTCTTAAAAAGAGGCTGGTGTCAAGTCCATGGTCACATGGATGGCAAAATAGACCAAACGACATATTAGAGCGGGAGGTCTCGTGTTCGAGACTCCTCATCGGGGGTGATTAATGCAGGGGCATTTTCGCACCGGGCTCGAGTGGGGTAGCCAGTGGGATGTGGGGACACACTCGGGGTGGGTGACCCATGTGATTTGGGGCCCACGGGGGAGATCTCGTGTTCAAGACTCCTCACCGGGGGTGATTAATGCGCATTTCACACCAGGTTCGAGTGAGGTAGCCCGTGGGATGCGGGGACGCATTCGGGGTGGGTGGCCCATGTGATTTGGGGCCCATGCGATGTGGGGCTTGGGCTATGAGATAAAGGGATTGATTCGCCATGCTCTAACAATTCGAGCTTTTAGAGCAAGTGGTTAATTGTCATGCATCAACCTATCAAGGGTTTGAGTACCCATAAGTGGTGAAATCCCACTACGGCGTGAATGTGTGGCGGTGTGTGCGTGTTATATATGTATATATATATATATATATATATATATAATATATATATATATATAATATATATATATATATATATATATATATATATATATATATAATGCTACATAGATTTGACTTCATTAGGAATTGGCTCATCCTGGTCAATAACATGCTCTTGGACCTGTTTTGTAACTAGGGAGAGCACTATGCCTTTTTTCTTGCTCTCTTCTTTGAACTTTCGTATGGTGATAACATGGGAGTTTGAAGGAGCAACCAATGTCAATGATGAAGGCGCAGATGAAGGAGGTGATGTAGGTTGCAACGGGCAAAGAAGGATACGATGACCTCGCCACAGGAAAATATGCGTGTCGGCTTCATCGTCACTTTGTACCTTTTGGTCAAAGAGCCAAGGTCGACTGAGAAGGATGTGAGCGACATTCATCGGAATTATGTTATACCGAATATCATCCTCATATATGCCAATTTTAAATGATACCAAACACTTTCGAGTCACGGAGATGGCAGTGTTGTCGACCCACACACTCTTATATGGTTTTGAATGCCTTTCAGTTGGCAACTTAAGCTTATCAATCACCTCTTGAGATACGATGTTCATTGTACCGCGCCATCAATGATCATATTAAATGTATTTTACCCGCATACAGAAAATAGTGGTCTGTCACTAGTCTTCCTCTTCCTCCTCGGGGGTGGTAAGGAGGCAGCGTATGATAATGCTTTCATTCTCAGCAGAAGGGTCCTCTGGTTATGATGCAGGTTCTACATAAGGCTGCTCCATCTCGATGTTCTCATTGTAATACTCATGGCCATCAAAGTAGTAGGGATCCTCCTCATTACCACAATAATGGAGGTTCCTGGCTTGCAAACACTCATTAGAAAAGTGCCCCATCTGTCCGCAACGATAACAATCAACACCCCACCGCTATCTTCTGAGGGAAGGATTAGGATTAAGACCTTGCCCCTTGGTATCATGGCCCAGCATCGCTGATTGCTTTTGGTATGAATTTTGTGGCAGAGGGCATTGTAAAGGTTGAAGCTGCCTTATAAGAGGACCTTGCATCTATCGGTGTGGCTGAAAAGGGTGGGGAGGTGGTCGGTAGCCCTGTGGTGGAGTTCGGTTGAGATGCAGATTTGAACCCATTCTCACAGAAGGTTCCTCAACTGTAGAACCGAAACATTGGAGAGTACGCTACTGCAGCTGTTGTTCAACTCGCCAAGCCTTCCAATGAACATCATCAACTGACTTAAAATCATACATGACCATCTTGCCCTGGATCTCTTGTGTAACCGTGCCTTATAATGGTTGGTTATTACAAGGTCTGTCTCTACAAGCTTACAACAGACAGAAAACTCATTGAACTTTTTGGTGTAGTCATCCACTGATAAAGTTCCCTGTTTGAATGCAAGGAGCTCCTGGATAAGAGTATCCATGTATTCTAAAGGCAAATACTTACTTTCCAGCTTCTCCCTCATGTTAGTTCATCTGGTGAAAGCAGGACAACCCATGATGAGATTGTTGTCGTCAATGCTTTGCCACCAAATTCTTGTTGGGCCCTTTAACTTGACCTTGACAAAGGCCACTCGCTGGACATCACACATGTCCGACCATGCAAGATAATCTTCCGGTGTTGTAATCCAATTGACAAAAGCCTTTGCATCAAGACGACCAGTGAAGTTTGGAACTTCAACCCATACGTTTTTGGTAATATTATCTTTCTCAGGCGCCTTTATCGCGGTGTCATGAGCTCTTTCATGTTGTTCTCCATGTAGTTGGTCAACAACAGTTTCCAGATTGGCCACTCTTACAAATAGCTTGGTGATGCAATTGCCTCGTTGTTGATCGGTAAGTCTCCTTCGATAGACATTACCACTAAAGGTAGACATCGTGACGGCGGAAAGTAATGGACATAATACGGCTGATTTCTTCTTCCTTTTTTTTTTTTTTTTTTTTTTTTTTTTTTTTAAATTTTTTTTTAAAAAAATTTTTTTTTTTAAAATTTTTTTTTTAAAAAATTTTTATATTGAGGTTTTCAATGGGATAGAATGGGTTGATTTCGGGGTCTCAATGGGGCTGATTTTGGGATTTTAATGGGTTGGAATGGAGCTGATTTTGGGGGTTGAAGGCTGAAATTTTTTTTTTTCCACAATCTCCCCTTGTAAATTGGACTTTTGGGTTTTGTTAAAAAAAAAGAAGGTGAATGGGGGGTAGGAGAAATGGATGCAGTGAAGTAAATAAAGGAGATTAGGCAGAATTTTATGATTAAAGAACCTGGAAACAATAATAGTGAGATTGTTGTTGCTCCAGGACTTCAACCCAGCTGTTGGAACCTGATCTGATACCAAATTAGCGCAACCGACTGATGGGAAGGATCCATCCAAACGTAGGCACCTTCAATCTTAAGCACAAGAACACAAACAAATAGAAGAGAACAACTCAAGAAATTTGTTTCAATTTCAAGATGCCTCCACACTACTCGTCTCATACCCTTATATAGGCTTTTGAGACGTATATACAAGGAAAAACATAATGCCATTGACAACCAATGACTTATTACAAATATGGAAAAGAGATTAAAAAGATAAAAATGTGTTAAAAATGCTTGACTACTGGATTATTCTTAACTAGCTGATTGATTTCGCTAGCTAACTCCCTAAATAGGAGGCTTGGGCCTCCTTATTGACGGGCCAACTATTGGGCTTGGATTTAATGGACCTAGGCTTGACCCATGGATCGTGGCCTAAATCAGCCTGCATCAATTATCTAGTATGGAGGACTTCTAGGTCATTTTTTTTCTCTATTTGGTCCCCTTACTGGCCCCTTGCTTCTCTAGAATCTTCTATTAGTTGCTGCCATAAAGGAGTTGTTTGGTCTTATGGGGTGCCTCCCAAAGTTGTAGCATTTGTGTGGTTGGTGGGGAAGAACAGGGTGCTTACGATCGACAATATGAGGAAAAGAGGCATGCCCCTCACCAATGTGTGCCTGATGTGTCTTCAAGATGCCGAGACAGTTGATCATCTCTTCCTCCATTGCTCCTTTGTCTCTGAGATATGTTGGCATGTCCTCATGGTTGAGGTATCCTAGGTTATGCCCTCCTCCATCAATGACCTCTTTTGCTCATGGCACACAGTCTCGGGTGGGAAGATTGGTTGAAAGAAGTGGAGGATTCTTCTCCTCGCGTTCCTTTGGGCAGTTTGGGTAAAAAGGAATAATTGGTGTTTTAGAAATTTGCGAGGATCCATTGTTGGGGTGTATAATAGGGTGTTATTGTTTTTTAGGAATTAGGTGCCTTGAGCAATCAAATTTTCTTCTATTGGGTTTCTCTCTTCGGGGTTCTTTCTAACCTTGGGGTAAGTTGTATTTATTCTTTGCTTTTTGTTTCTTTCTTTCTGTTTCACTTTTGTTCTTGGCTCTGCCTAATAAATTTTGCTTCATCTTTCAATATGTGTGTGTGTGCATGCGTGCGTGTGGGTCTGTGTGTGTGTAATGTTGTATTAGATTATTGTTTGATGAGAATGTTGTTTATTGGCTTGTCTTATTGAAAGCCAATCACATAGGCCCTAATTGAACACAAATCAAGCATGATTTGGTGAAATAGGGTCCATCACATTGAAATACAACAAAAAGAAGATGAAACATGAAAAATAAGTGATGGCTTACTCTCTCTCTCTCTTTTCTTCACACAAACCCCCCCCCCCCCCCCCCCCCCCCCCCCCATAATGATCCATTCTGGTTCGATTCTTCGAATCCCACTCAAATCTTTTGTTTTGATCTTCAAAATAGGATTAGATCTAGTCTAAAATGACTTTGTAAGCTTCCTTCATGGTTGAAATGAAAAAGAAGAGGGGAAAAAAAATCGAAGTTAGGCCTTTATGTTTGTATTAGTAATATCGGTCCTTGTCGATATGCCCATATCAACTAATATAGCCCAAAAATTTTCATGCGGGCTGATTTGGCCCTGTATTGCATATTTTATCTGGCTGATACAGATATAATACATTTGTATCAGCTAAAACGATGCTGATATTCAACTCTATACCAGTTGCTACTTGCTTCATCATCCTTACCTGATTATTACCAACACGCTTGACCCCGTGTTAGTCGCTGTGGTGGTGAAATTGGTGGTATGTTGAGAAATGAGGATGCAATTATTTGCTCCTCTTTCTTCTATGCTGTCGGTGTGTGGTACTCACTAGAGTGGAGACTTTTTGCCTTAGAAATGGGTTGCAATTTGTCTAAAACACGTGCTCGGCCTTAGTTCTTATGAAGGGGATTCTGCTAATTTGATAAATTGAGTGTGGAGGATTCCAATGAATCGTAGAAACTAGTGTATGTTTTTTTACTTTGCCTCCTATCCGCTAGGTTAAACATTTTGTTTGTCCTTATTGCTAGAGTGGCAAACAATATGGTTGATGACTTATTTACACAAGGGGACGATTGGCCATCATTATGTATAGGGAATTCGTTCCTTCTTACCGTGTTTTGTTTTCTCTTTTCTTAATGAAAATGTTCTTGTCAGTTCTAAGTTTCTAACAAATGCATGTTACTCCATTCATCTTGATGAACTAGCCCTTCTATAATCATTGTCATATCTTGAAACTTGGAATTGAGATGTGTTGAAGAATGTCTGTATTTTAGTGGGAAAATTTTAAGTGCTAGAAGTGTAACAATGTTCTGTTCTAAATTGTCACTTACCTCCAAGGTATCCTAAAACGATTACTTAACGGGCTATGTAGTGGTAACCATTACGTGTTACGGGGTTATAACAGCTGTAATGGCCCCGTAACGCCTGTTATGAAAAAATTGACCTATAATGTTCTTGTAATGGTTCTATGACGGCCGTAACGGTCTCATAACGGTCCGTTATGGGGCCAAAATAGGTTATTTTTATTTATTTATTTATTATTATTATTATTATTATTATAAAGAAAAATGAAAAAAATTGTAACAGCCGTTATGGCCCATATCGTAACGGTATGGTGGTGGCCGTTACAGCCACCATTACCGTGTTACCATTATGGAATACCTTGTTTCCTTTAAAATTCACTATCTCAAATTCATGCTAGGGCATTCCAAACTAAATGGCCTATTGTCTAATTGAAGTTATAGCCCCCGATAGAATGGAATGGTGGAACAAGATTCGTGTATCTGACCCCAACTAATCGGGGTAAGGATTAGACCTAATATTAACACAATGGGCTACGTGGCTTAGATATTTAGACAGTTTGAAACCTCTCCTCGAAACTCACATCTACTCAAATTTCAAGGAATCCATTAATTGTTCCAGATTAAACCAATCAAATTCTGACAAATCATTTGTTGGAATCATATAATTTTCAAAAGCAAACAAGGATTATGAGTCTGTGGCATTTCTTTCATCTAAGTAAATTTCAGGTGGTGTGCTCTCACCTCTTGATTTTTTATTTTTTATTTTTTAGAAGAGTCCGTGGCAGTTCTTTATGACAATTTAAATTAATCAAATCATATTTCAAAACCACTTAGAAACCAAGAGTAAAGCCAAGCAATTAAACAAGTCATGCACCAAGTCATCTATTCATTGTACTGTCTATCGCTGTGATGTGTGAAGATAAAGCTACTAATTTCATACAAAGTTTATAAGTTTAAGAACCAAGTCCATTAGCCATTCCAATTAAACCAATCATATTCTACAAAACCATTCAAAGGGACTAAATCATGATTCTTAATCATTCAAATGAATCAAACCCGGGATTTTTATTAATTGACATTATAGAGAATAAATAAATAAAATGACAGATGTCATCCAAAAAACTGCTTTCAGTTAGCACTTGCCTTTAAAGTGGTCATAGGTTGAACCCTTTGCAGCTAAGTTTTATGCTAAATTTTATTGAAAATTTTAAAGTAATGCCAACTACCGTTGAGTCAAGTTACTGAGTCTCAATGAGTTTCGAAGGAGACTTGTTGACATTGAGGTATAGTCAAACCCGCATTGAAATTTGACTGGGTCGAGTTGACCAGACCGATTTTGAGTCAACTTGGTGAGTTTAGAATTTATGTTGGTTACATTAGACAATTCATGTATTAATTATTATTATTTTTTATTGCTTTTTAGATTCTCTGTGGATAGTGGCAGTGGGAACTCCTTTGCTAATTTATGTAAAGATACTTGCTGTTACAATCATCTTGTCTGGGTTGGATTACGTATGGAGTTTTTACAATCACTGTTTGGCTGTCTGACTTCAGGGATCTTACCAGCATCATAAAGAGCTTAAAGCTGCGCAGGGTATCAAGATTACTGCACAGGTAATGTATAATTTCCTGAGTACATTTGAATTTTGCACCCATGTGCATGTTTTTTGAGAATTGTTTTCTTCTGTGATATTTGGTTCCAGGGCCTCGAACATGCCATTGCAGGCACCGGGCTATATGTGGTAGGGTCTGAGGATGATTTGGAAGACATCAAGGAAGCATCAATGCAAGATATGAAGACGGTTATGAGCAGGATTGACAAGAGTGGGGAGGGTGTATGCGTGCAAGCCTCTACCCTTGGTTCGTTGGAAGCGTTGTTAGAGTTCTTGAAGAGCCCAGCAGTGAACATCCCAGTCAGCGGTATAAGCATAGGTCCTGTACACAAGAGGGATGTTATGAGGGCTAGTGTTATGCTTGAGAGGAAAAAGGAATATGCCACCATCCTAGCATTTGATGTCAAAGTAACACCTGAGGCTCGGGAGCTTGCAGATGAGACTGGTGTGAAGATATTCATTGCTGATATTATCTATCACTTGTTCGATCAGTTCAAGGCTTATATTGACAATCTTAAGGAAGAAAAGAAGAAGGAAGCTGCAGAAGATGCAGTCTTCCCTTGTGTTCTAAAGATTATGCCGAACTGCATTTTCAACAAAAAAGATCCAATCGTCTTGGGTGTTGATGTCCTTGAAGGGATTGCAAAGGTATTTTATCTTATTTCCACTAGTCTTTCTTTCAGTTCCAGTTTCTTGCTGAATTTAAGACATGCCACAGGAACATGGCATAGACTATGTATCAAGCCCCTATGGGACTAGCTGAACTGGTGGCTTTTAAAGCAAGGGCTAAGATTGTGGTAATAGTTCTTTACCACCTTGATATTGATGGTGATTGGTGACCCATAATCTGTACACGTGGAAACAAGTACTAAAGTCCAGATCATCCAAATCATCAGGATGGTCATGGATGGGGGTGTAGTCAAAGTTAAGACTGATTGGACAATCTTAACCATCCTATTATTCTCAAACAGATTGTTATAGATCTTATGTTCTATGCTCAAATGTGATGGGCGATACCAGATGGTCAAGGTCATCTGATCAGGGGTGATTTTTGGCTGTGCTACATCCATGATGGACCTTGTGATTTGGACACTCAAGATCTCTCTACTTGTTGCATTCTCCTGTATGGTGGATATGTCACCACTATTTACATAAGGCGATGAACTGCTGCCTACCCTTAAAACAGATTTCTCAAGGCGGAGTAACTCTTTGGGCATTAAATGTTGGATGGTAGACATTCTCACAAATGCCAAGCTTGGACCCTAGATTTGACAATGAAGAAAGAGCATGCGATGATTCTATTTTGAACTTTATAGCTGTGTGTGTAACAATGTATGCTATTTTCTGTCTCTTGAACTCAGGTCGGCACTCCAATCTGTATTCCTTCGAGGGATTTTATCGATATTGGACGAATAGCTTCCATTGAGATTAACCACAAACAGGTTGATATAGCAAAGAAAGGCCAAAAGGTGGCCATAAAGGTAATGTGGAGCATAGGGTGTGGTACAAAAATGGAAAATTTATTTGTTTCATGAGTTGTGTAATTCCTGCTACAAGTTGCTTTTTTGGTCTAATTGGCTCCTGTTTGCTTACTGCAGATTGCTAGCACCAATGCTGAAGAACAACAGAAGATGTATGGCAGGCATTTTGAGATTGATGATGAGCTTGTTAGCCACATCTCGAGGAAATCTATCGACACACTTAAATCAAATTATCGGGTAACTTCACATAAAATTCCCACACAAACACAAGCACTCCCACATTATCAAAGTTCTTCTGTTAGCTGCTAGTGAGTGATTATAAGGCCCTGATGGAACGAAAGGGACGGTCTGCTTCTTCGTTAATCTTGTGGTCTCAACCATGGATGTCAGATTCTTATAACGTCTTCCAGAATGAAAAATTGAGACTGGATGTTAAATTCACACTCTTCCAGATTGAGGAATCCTGACCTTGAACTCCTTTTCTCTCAACCATTACAGTATTTTTCTCTCATCCGTCTATTAGTTGGTGGATGAGTGAAGGGTTCGGATCTTCAAATCTAATAGATCCGATGGGTGTCCAACGTATTGGATTCCTAGTGTGTGTGTACATACATGCATACATACTATTAAGCCCTAAAACATCAAGACCCTATAATTTCTCAATGTTAGCAATAGCATATTGGATTCCTAGTGTGTGTTTATTTTATTTTTTGATTCCTTTGTGCATGATCTCTCTTTATTGTCTAGGAATTTGGTGATTCAATCTACAATCCTTTGTCCTTCGCTTCTCTTCCAAGGCCATGTGTAACAGTAATGCTAATCATTGTGACAAATATCACAGAGACTTTTAAAATCTTGGGAGAAATAATTTTCTAGCAATATTATTGCTAGAATATCATTTTTTTTTAAAAGAAACTATTTTGACAAAAAATTTTACCCATATGTAAAATATTTTAAAATTATTTATTAGTCTATAGTGAATATTTTTTTATATTTTATTTCCAATTAGGTTTTCCTGATAATAAAATCGCAAGACAAATGTCAAAAATCTGAAAATCTTCTGAGAAATTGTTGAGAGCGAGATTGATTACTATAATGCTAATGGTGTAATGTGCAGGACGACTTGTCTATTGAAGAGTGGAAGTTGGTAGTGAAACTGAAGACTCTCTTCAAGATACAGTAAGCTAGAAAAGGAAAAAGAAAAAAGAAAAAGCAAGAAAAGGAAAGGAAAAAAGCAGAAAGCAGAGTGAAGAATAATTACAATCCTTTTTCAGCTGTGGTGATGATAATGAAAATGTGGTGAGGGGTTTTGCACGAGTTACAGCTTTAGACTATGCCAGATTCTGATGTAACGTGTTGAAATTTTGGTTGGCGAGGGAAGATTTTTTTTCTTTTTCTCTCTGAGAAACGAGGGAGGGATCACCAAAAACAACAGCCTTGATAGAGAGCCAATCTGTTCAGTCACCAACAGAAGGTTTCTTCATTTCCATTTTATTTTTATTTCATGTATGCTATTGCTTTTTGTTTGAAAAGAAACTATTTCTTTAGAATTACTTTTTGTCTGGGCTACCATTTTAAGATGTGATCTGTATCTTTATTATGAAGTAAAGAGCAACGGCATCGGAGCAGGGGTGATTTTTTATTTTTTATTTTTAAAGAGAAATTTCCAACTGTACGACCCATTTATGGCCCATTTATGTTTAAGCCTACTTCTTTTTACCTCACCAGAATAAGCCCCATACATACGGATGTCTTCCTAAAGGTCGAAAATGCCCCTTCTATAGCCGACACACCTTATTCACGCTGCCAGCCGCGTCTCCACCCAAAAAACCTGATTTTTTCTTCTTTCCTCTCCCTGATCCTTCATCTTAGCCGTAGATTATCATTTTCTGATTACTTCTCCCCCTCTATGACTGTCCACCCTAGCAGTAAAACCCTCATTTTACCGCTTTCTTCTTTCCCCTTTATCTGGTCGAGAAAACACACCTCACACACGTCCTTTTCGACTTTTTTGAGCCCAAGATAGGATGAAAAATGGTCCCCCCAATCTAAGAAGCTTCGAATGGCAGGTATATTCAAATCTCTGCTTTCTTTTTGTAGACCCCACTGTATATTATACTATATATGCGCACGGTCCACAATCCATTTTCATTTTTAAAAAATATTGAGCTTTCTTTTTGTGGACCCCACTGTATATTATACTATATATGTGCACGGTCCACAATTCATTTTCATTTTTTTAAAATATTGAGCTTTCTTTTTGTGGACTCCACTGTATATTATACCATATATGCGCACGGTCCCCAATCCATTTTCATTTTTTAAAAATACTAAATGGTATGGCATGTCTTGATAAATGAGCAAAATCAGGACTCAAATGGCCCACATTGAGGGTTTTTTAAACAAAGAATGAAATGAGATGTGAAACTAAACGAAGACTGTGAAAGAGACCGAGCACCGGCTGAGTTAACAAACCGATAACCCACTGAGTTATTGATGAGGACCGTGAACTGAGCTAAAATGACTGTGAACTGAGCTAAAAATGACCGTGAACTGAGCTAAAATCACCATGAACTGAGTTAAATTGGCCGTGAATTGACTTAATTCTGGCCATTCCTCGTCATTTCACGGTCAATTCCCTTCACTTTACGGTCGTTTCCAATCATTTCATGGTCATTTCCGGCCATTCCCCTTCACTTCACGGTCAATTCCATGCATTTCACAGCCAATTCACTTTACTTTACGGTCATTTTCATGCATTTTACGGTCAATTCCCTTCACTTCACGGTCATTTTCAGCCATTCCCCTTCACTTCACGGTCAATTTTATGCATTTCACGGTCAATTCGCTTCACTTCACGGTCATTTCCATGCATTTAACGGTTAATTCCTTTCACTTCACGGTCATTTTCGCCCATTCCCCTTCACATCACGGTCAATTCGCTTCACTTCACAGTCAATTCCATGCATTTCACGGTCAATTCGCTTCACTTCACTGTCATTTCCATGCATTTCACGGTCAATTCCCTTCACTTCACGGTAATTTCCAATCATTTCACGGTCATTTCCGGTCATTCCCCTTCACTTTAAGGTCAATTCCATGCATTTCACGGCCAATTCGCTTCACTTCACGGTCATTTCCATGCATTCACGGTCAAATCCCTTCACTTCACGGTCATTTCCAATCATTTCATGGTCATTTCCGGCCATTCCCCTTCACTTCACGGTCAATTCCATGCATTTCACGGTCAATTCGCTTCACTTCACGGTCATTTCCATGCATTTCACGGTCAATTCCCTTCACTTCACGGTCATTTCCAATCATTTAACGGTCATTTTCGGCCATTCCCCTTCACTTCACGGTCAGTTCCATGTATTTCATGGTCAATTCTGGCGATTCTCCTTTACTTCACGGTCAATCCCATGCATTTCATGGGCAATCCCCTTCATGTCACGTTCAATTTCACTCATTTCACAGACAATTTCCTTCACTTCATGGTCAATTCCATGCATTTCACGGTCAATCCCCTTCACTTAACGGTCATTTACAGTCCTCAGACAAATCCACTCACGGTCAATTTCACGACGTTCTCAGCCAAAATGCAACATATAATTCTGAAAATTGACCCATAACTTAGTGAAATTGGCCGTAGACTTGTTGAATGTTACCTATGAGTTGACCATTTGACATGGAATTCGTCAAAATGGCTGATGACTGCTTGATATTGACATTTTTTTTTTTACTGACAACCTTGGTATAAATTTACCGACAACTACATGAAATTGACTGATAAATGAGTGAAACAGGCCCAAAGCGAGTGAAATAGGCCCAAAACTTGTGAAAATTCACTAATAAGTCTTATACTTTTATTTGGAATTCGCTAAAAACTGTCCGCCGACTTGGCAGACTCACCCCACACTTTATGAATTTTCACCACAATAAGTCAACTTTCACATTATGTTTCATTAAATATTGAAAGTTATCGTTCATAAAATTTCCAATTCATCCTTGTAGATGACAAACCCTTGTATAAGGGATTTGGCGAGTCGGCCCCCACCCTCTCTTGCAGATGTTCTTTGACATGGTGGTTTGATAGTGTGAAGAGTGGGTTGGAGAAGAATAACACTAGATTAAATATATTTAGGCAGACCCTATTCTCATTTTTATTACATATTCCATCATTTTGGTTTATAGGAGCCATTTTTCACTCACTTATTGAGAGATATATATGCAATCTTGTATTCAAGATATAGGGGAACCGTATAAAATTTTCGGAAATGGACTTCACCCTAATAACAGAGCTGAAGACTGGTGACCTCTCCATAGCCAATATCCATCGTTCGAAGAAGTCAATAAGAGAAAAATACTTCAATGAATATCCTATCCTAAAGAAACATGTATAAGATGTGTTCAATAGGATAGTTGATAACAATAAGCACGAAGATGTCGTGAAGGTAGCCATAATATTATGTGTAGAGTGGTTTGTTAGGGGAACCGACACAAATATTATATGTTGTACAGACTTTATCGACCTTGTCGACTCGTTGGAAGACTTTAATATCTACCATTGAGGTAGTTTCGCCTTCCAGACGATGACAGAAGGGATCAAGAGTGCCTTGATGGCATCGCAGGGGCCTCATTATAATGTCACCAGTTGCATATTTCTCCTACAAGGATTCTTTCCTTGTCTATTTTAATTCATAGTTTATAGCAAACTATATTTATTTAAGATCATCTTGTTATTTCATTGTAACAGATATGGGCCCTTAAGAGAGTACTACGGCTCTCCGAGAAAGTATAATTTTATACGTTCCCTCCCAAATTTCACGATTCATACAATATCGGGGATGGAAGGGTTGGAGGTATAAGAAGATTCATCAAATTCTAGAGAGTAAAGATGTAAGTCAATTTCTATGAAGCTAAGTGTCACTCATAAATCACATAGTAATAGGATAGGTTACATAAAGGAAACTGTAACCATAGATAAGAGAATTGAGAATCCCATCTCAACACCCTCATTACATACATGTAAATAAGCATTTTTTCATTTAGGCATTTTATCAAACACTTAGACTACGCATATCACATACATGTAATAAATTAGTTAAAACGCATATCGTAGCAAATCCTTCCATATAGGAGTTGCCACACGTACAACCATCATGTATCCTCAAACATAAATCATGGCAAGCACAAATCCAAATTTCACAATCATTCAGGCATTTCAACAAACACATGGAATGCATTTCAAAATCAACATAGTTACGTGTATGTGTATGTACGGAAAACATCGTATCTAAGCGTGTGAGATAGCAATCAAGTCAGACAAATCATTTCTGACATTGAAAGCCTTGAAAAACCATAACCTAAACATTTATAGTCCGCACCTTTCGCCGGTAGACTCGTAACGAACTCAGTTTAAACACTAAGTCTTTGTCTACGGCACCACAACAACTTATAGTATGAAGTAGGTTAGCTATTTCACGAGTTACTCTATTTAAATCTCTAAAATAGGTTAGGGTTATGATTTCTTACCCAAGAACGGAGTCGGAATCGCCGGAACAACGATACTATAACGGTGGTTAAGCACGTGGAGTGGCAGGGAAGAATCCTAGTAACAAACTCCAACTCTCTCCCTCACTTTCTCTCTCTTTCCTTCTCTTTCTTCTCTCTTCTCTCTCTAGGGTTTGCAAATTCGTATGTGAAGGGAGAGAGAGGGTTTAAGGCCCTTATATAGGCCCAGGACTGATGGAAATGGCCCCAGGGCCAAGGTATAACTAGGTTATAGCCAAAGGACGACAGTTTCGGTCCAACGGAGCACATCTGGAGGCCCCTTTTCTGCATGCGGTCGGACTTAAGCTCCCTGACATTAGATCTAAGTCGAGTTAAGTTTTCGGTCCGATCGGATTTACAGATCGACCGTGGAGGATCAGTTTTAGTTCAACGGTCATCGTCGCTCGATCAGGGCCACGAGTACATGGTCTTGCGCTGGGAAATTTTCCTAATCTGAGGGTGTATTTAGGCCGGATTCTGACGATCTAAAACCTTAGATTTGGCCCGCAAGCGAACGACCCAAATCACTTAAATCTGAGTTCAATTTCTAAAGAAATTTGCGTTTCTCACACACTTCGCTCCGAGCTCAAGTTGTTCGCTTCTGGATACTATCTGGATTTGATTTTCGAGATGGTTGTCAAGCCTAGTAAGGTGGTCATAAGTGTATAGTTTCGTGGTCAACGGACTTTCGACGCTGGGTTCAGGTCCGATACGAAGTTTCAAGGTGCTTTCGAGAGCAACCGGGTTTAGAGATTGGTCCTAGGTTTAAGGGTAATGTAGCGTTAACGGTTCTACTTGTTTTGGGTCTCATAGATCGTATTTAAAGTGATTAGTGCTAATTTCACAGGTAACCTAGTTTAGCACTAGTTAATTCTCGCTTAATTTCTAAAGGATTTGGTCCGTAGTGATTTCTGCCTGAGGTGGTACTCAGGTCTTTGTACGGATTTTTCCGAGGTTTTACAATCTTCCCCCCTTAAAGAAAAATTTCGTCCTCGAAATTAGTACCTTCTCGTACTCCTCGAGAATATGAGGGTAGTTCTTTCGGACATTGGCTTTTGTTTCTCAAGTAGCGTCTTCTTCCGTGTGATGCGTCCATAGAACCTTCACAAGTGGAATCACCTTACTACGCAGCACCTGCTCCTTCCTATCTAGGATGCGCGTCGGACACAGTACATAGGTAGCGTCCTCACTCAACTGCACCTGCTCCCACTTGATAATGTGGGAAGGATCAGGAACGTATTTCTTCAACATCGACACATGAAATATGTTGTGCACGCCTATGAGTGGTGTGGGTAAAGCAATGCGGTACGCTACCACCCCCACTCGATCTAGGATCTGGAATGGGCCAATGAATCTCGGCGTGAGTTTCCTTTTCTTCCCAAACTGAAGGACTCCCTTCATGGGGAAAACTTTTAAGAATACGTGGTCCCCAACCTCGAACTCTAGCTGTCGCAGCCTCGTATCAGCGTAGCTCTTCTGTCTGCTTTATGCTACAAGAAGTTGACGCCTGATAATGTCGATCTTCTTTGAGGTCGCTTGAACTAACTCTGGGCCAATCAGGCTCTTCTCGCCAACCTCTGCCCAACAATGCGGTGCCCTACATGGACGCCCATACAATGCCTCGTAAGGAGCCATGCCAATACTCACTTGGAAGCTGTTGTTATAGGCGAACTCTGCATAAGGAAGACAGTCATTCCAACTATCCTTGAAATCTAGTACACAAGCTCGCAACATATCTTCTAACACCTGATTTACCCGTCCCGTCAGTCTGTGGGTGGAACGCGGTACTGAACTTCAATTTCACACCCATTGCTTCCTAGATACGAGTCCAGAAGATAGATGTGAATCGCGTGTCTCGGTCCGACACGATCTCCATAGGAACTCCATGTAGACGCACTATCTCCCTGATGTACAATCTGGCCAAGTCGTCTGCCGAGTTCGAAACTCTAATAGGGAGGAAATGGGCCGATTTCGTCAATCAGTCCACAATCACCCAAATGAAATCATGTCCCTTCCTCATCTTCAGTAGCCCTGATATGAAATCCATAGAGATGAAGTCCCACTTCCATCCAGCTATGGGCATGGGCTGAAGCAGTCCAGGAGGTCGGCGATGTTCGGCCTTGACCTGCTGGCACATGAGACAACGTGATTCGTACTCCGCTATGTGGGCCTTCATGTTGTCCCACCAGTACGATCGCTTCATGTCGTGGTACATCTTCGTACTGCCAGGATGCATTGTCATCCTCGAATTGTGAGCAGCCTCGAGAACTTCCTTCCTCAGGTCATGAATATCTGGGACGCATAGGCGACCACAATAACGCAAACCCCCATCCATACCAACTCTCCATTATGAGTCTACATCGCCACTAAGCTGCTCTCTCATCTTCACCAATAGCTCATCGTCTGTCTGAGCCGCAATAATCATGTCATTAATGAGTGGCTGAACCCGAATATGTACAATGCTCTCGAACGGCTCCTCTACCGTAAGTTTCTGCTCAAAGTCCTGCACAAACTCTACCATATCCCACTTTGCTATCATCAGCGGAGCCGCAAATGCTATCGTCTTCTTGCGGCTTAACGCGTCTGCCACAAGGTTAGCCTTGCCAGGATGGTAGGAGAACTCGAACTTGAAGTCTTTCAAGGTTTCCATCCATCGTCGCTGTCTCATATTCAAGTCCCTCTGCGTGAATATGTATCTAAGGCTCTTGTGGTCGCAAAAGAACTCGAACTCCTCTCCATAGAGGTATTGGCTCCAGAGCTTCAATGCAAAGATGACAGCTGCTAACTCCAAGTCATGCGTAGGGTAATTTTTCTCGTGTTTCCTCAACTGCCGTGATGCATAGGCAATCACCCTGTCCTTCTGCATAAGGACGCAACCCAAACCAACGCGAGACGCGTTGTGTATATCGTATACTTGACCTTTTGCTCTGGCAATACTAGCACAGGGGCGAACGTCAACTTGTCCTTCAGCTCCTGAAAAGCTGCCTCTGCCTTCTCATTCCAGGCGAACTTGAGATCTTTTCAAGTCAGCTGAGACAACGGTCTGGTTATCTTGAAAAAATCCTGAATGAATCGACAGTAGTAGCCTGTCAGGCCAAGAAAACTCCTCACTTCGGTAACCGAACCGGGCTACTCTCAGTCTTGAATCGCGGCTACCTTAGCGAGGTCCACAGCTATCCCTTCCTTGGACACCACATGTCCCAGGAACTTGACTTCTTCTTTCCAGAAGTCGCACTTCTTGTACTGTGCAAACAACTGATTCTTCCTAAGAGTATCAAAGACTGCTCGCAGGTGCTCCTCGTGATCTTCTCGACTCTTGGAGTATATCAGGATGTCATCTATAAATACGATGACGAATCGGAATAGAAACGGCCGAAACACCCTGTTCATCAAGTCCATGAGCACGGCCGGTGCATTTGTGAGTCCAAACAACATCACAAGGAACTCGTAGTGCCCAAAACTGGTCCTGAAAGCTGTCTTCTGCACGTCCTCATCCTTGACGCGCAACTGGTGAACCCTGACTATAAGTCAATCTTCGTGAAATACTGCGCTCCCTTCAACTAATCGAGCAGATCATTTATCCTGGGCAAAGGATACTTGTTCTTCACCGTTACTTGATTCAACTTGCGATAATCAATACACAATCACAGTGACCTGTCCTTCTTCTTCACGAACAACACAGGTGCTCCCCAAGGAGATACACTAGGTCGTATGAAGCCTGCATCCAACAAGCTGCCAATCTGTCTCCTCAATTCCTCCATCTCACATGGAGGCATACGATACGTGGGTAACGAGATGAGTGTCACACCAGGCACAAGATTAATGGTAAAATCGATCTCGCGCTGAGGAGGCAGTCCAGGAATCATCCTAAACACATCCCGAAAATCTTGAACTACGGGTGTGCTCCCCAACGTTGGACCATCAACCTGTTCTAGCAATGTAGCATAACAACTAATGCGGTAGGGCCAACTGACCTGAACTGGAAAAGTAAAGGTCATGCCCTCAGGTGCACGGACTGTCACCACTCTGGTATCACAATCAATTTCTGCCCTCATTTCGGTGAGCCAATCCATATCGAGGATAACGTCGTAATGGTATAGTGGGGCAACGATCAGGTCAACAAGTACTGTCCTGCTCCCTAAGTCTATCGAACAACCCTTACACATCTTGGTTGTATCTGAGAAGGTCCCTATGGCGGTAAGGAGTCTCAACCCAACCATCATTCACATTCCAAACCAAAAAGAATTTCATGCATTTCATTTACCAAAATTGTCTCAATACATGAGATATAGTTTTACATGAATCATGACAAGAAACGCATATGAACTAATCTAATAAAGCCTTAAACACAACACACCATCAACCTACCCTACTGCTAAGCCCGTCAAGGCTAAAACATAGAAACTAGGGAACAATCAACAAAGTAAACTAAGAGACGACTACAAGCATGACTAGTCGTCTGAATTAGGCGATGGTGGTGGTGCACCCTTGTCCTGCAGACAACACAGGATGACCCTCAAGGTGTGAGACACCTTGCTAAATTTTCACTTTGTGAAGGCCTGATGCTCTTCTAACTTGGCTCGGGTCTCTCCAAGTTCGGCCCGGACCTGTCCGATCTCCTATCGCAGGGCGACTTGGCCCTCCTCGATTCGAGCCCAGCGGGCCTCTAAAGTAGCCCGATTACTGCCACGCCCCTGTGTAGCAGGAGGAGAGCCCTCATCAGTGTCCTAGGCCTCCTCTTCTTCTTCCTGGTCTCCCTCTTCTCCACTGCTCTCTCTTCACTTCCTTCCCCTGACTCATCTTCTTCTTCTATCTCATTGCTTTCTTCCTCATCACTTTCTGTCTCATCCCTATACGCCAGGCTTGACGTTGTCGAGGGCCAATCATCATGTTGTTGAGTGTAGTCTCATTAATGAAGTAGATTAGTGTAACATCATCCATGTTAAGTCTATAGCCGAACTCTCGAGCAATCTTGCGTACAAGTTGGCCAAAAGGAAGTGAGATATCATTCCTAACAGAGCGTACGGTCTGGATTATCTATAGTAGAGCGAAGGTAGGCAGACACAACTTGTCTCTTTGTCCAACTCTGTACAGGAAGTCTACCATCAAACGATTGCATTCGGTACGGTTGCCCCACCTTGGATACACATTATATGTGAAAATATAATAAAGCAAGCGAAAATCATCTGTCAATTCCGTCGATGGGAGACATCTACCGCGCTTCCAGGGAGTAAGTCGACCGCAGAGGTATCGCGTGCAGTGATCTCTGTCTCGCATGCGCTTGAGATTCTTTTCGCTAGCATGCACCTCACCACGTGGAATTCCCATAATCCGGGCCACCAAATCTACATTGATTGTTGCTTCCCGCTTTCTCATGAAAAGGGCGAATTGTAGGGGCTCTAGTAGCGGATTCCGAATGCGGGCGTAGATGGCTTGAACAGTATCCTCAGATGCATGTGACTTGCCCTCGAATATTGGACCCCACTCGGTGTCCGCCAGGTGGTCCATTATCGGATACAACCCAAATAGCCTTTTGTCTACATGAGCTTCAAGCACAACCCTACGACCAGCAAACTGACCGTGTTCGATGCCTGCCGGTAGCACTCTTTCGATTGGGATTCGGGGATCTAGATCTCGCTTTGACCTTTGCTCTTGGGCGGCACTTGTGCTAGCTTTGGCGCCCGCCTTCTTCCTTGGACGGGTCAGGCGGCTAGGCCCGGCTTCATCGGCGGGGGCCCTCTTCTTTCCCATGAGAGAAAGAAGTGTGGAGAGTGAAAATATGGTCACCACGAGCTCGAAGAGAGCCATGCAAGTGAAATAAAAAGAAGAGATGGGATGGGTTGTGATACTTTGAGATTTTTGAGACACAAAATAGGGTTTATATGCTCAAATGGAAGGGAAATGAGGGAGATGGGAGATGGGTTTGAGGGATAAGGTGGAGAATGGGTATGTGGTGAAGAAGATGTGAGAATGGAGGGAGGATTTAAGAAAGGAAACAGAAATTTCTTGAGGCTTAGAGAGCTTGGAGCTAGGTGGGGATGGAATGAAGCAAATGGAAGGTTAAAAAGAGGTCCCACACGGTTTGGTGGGCCCCACAACCCCCCACATGCGCCGGCTCGACCGCCCCTGCGAGTTGGAGCGGGGTGCGCCTCGGTTAGCAAGGTGCCGCCCCGGTCCCCTGGACTGACCGAGGTGCCACCTCGGTAGGGCGGTGGCCACCCCCCTCCCTGGGTGCCGTACGCGCGCGGGGACCCCCTGGGTTCCCCCCGAATGGTGGGATTTGGGCCCCCCAGTCCATTGGAGTAGTTTCAGGGCCGATTTTCGTGAGTATTCGCGCTTTGTGGTCTGTTTGAGGGTGGAATAGGCTGAATCATGATCCAAACCCGTCGATCAACGGCCTAGAGAGAGTTTGGGATCGTCTCGCCTGACCACAGGTGCCTATGGGTCCGATCTCTACGGTCGGTTTCGCTTTGACGGTCATATGATCGCCGACAAACGAAACTTGGGATCCTACAGCTGTTTCTACATTTTATCGCACCCTCCTAAGTCAAAGTGTAAGTGCTATATTTTATATCCCTGTTTGTTGTCAAATTTGTGGTGCCAAAATCACTGCTATATATCTTGCATAAGTGAAGCTCTCTCAAAGATCAACATTCATGAAAAAGCTAAGCTCACAACAAGCAAAGCTCACGAGTACAAAGATCAAACTTGAATGCAAGAACTACTCACAAGACATGACTCAAGCTGCAAGACTTCAAGAAGAGTACAAGGCAGTTCATAAAGAACTCAAGACACTTTCAAGATTGAGCTACATCAAGATTTCAAGATTGAACTACATCAAGACTTCAAGGCTCATACTTCAAGGTCACTAGTTCCTAATGTTTCAATGTCCTTACTTCATGGTTAAGGTTTGACTGACCTTAGGTTGACCTTAGAAGTAGGTCACTTTGGATACATAAATCGAATGTTTATTTTACATAAGTTTAGTCTGTTCTTCGACTAGTCCTAGGCCTTCTTCGACTAGTCCTAGAGTTGCTTCGACTAGTCTAAGAAATTCCTCGATCAGTCGTAAGTTTGTTACAAAAATCGGATAATTTCTGTTAGGCTTCGACTGGTCCAGGAATCTGTTCGACCAGTCGAAGGAACAGTGTCGACTGCATTTTCGACCAGTCGAAAGTCTTCGACTCAAAGTCCAGCGATGATTTTAAGTTCTTCGACCAGTCGAAGGAGACATTCGACCAGTCGAAGGTGACCTACGACCAGTCGAAGGAGTCCTTCGACCAGTCGTAGAACGGTCAAAGCTTATCGCGCCTGATTTTTCAAATATCTGTTATTGCTTCGACTAGTCGAAGAGCTCTCTAGACCAGTCGAACACGCGATCTGCTCACCTATAAATAGAGCACGAATCTCAGAAGAAATCATCGAATTAATTAATCCATTCAAGCCAATCTTCGTCGAACTTCGGAGAGATAATTCTGTGCTCCATCTAAGCTAAGTGTGCTTATTTAATATTCTCTTTCCTTAGCTTTATTTAATTGATTTTGTTTCTGCTATTCCAATCTAATTTGATAAGAGGAATTGTTATTTCCTTTCTTTGGAATCAAAATCAATTAAGGCAAGCCCTACTTGGTTAATTTAAAATCTATTAGAATTAGAACCATTGTAATTGAGTACTGGACATTGAACTTGGACATTCAATCATCTGCTCTAACTTGGTTCTACCAGGCTGCTACAACGAAGGAGATAATCAGGTATTTTACATTTAATTGTAAATTCCTTTCTGTTTTGGTTTCTTTAAGATTTGCCGGAAAAATCTTGTTGTATTGGTTATCTGAGGAGAGCCAGGAAAACTCAGAAGTGGGGTTTTTTTAATTGTGTAAGCCCACATACAAAGACACAATTGTAAAGGTTTTTGGTGAACCTGGGAAAACCTATTTTGTTAGTGAACGCTAATATCCCCTGTGTGAGGATATTAGGAGTGGAGTAGCATTTTGTGTGGCTGTTATTTCAGTTGGTGAACACACAGGCGAACCACTATAATCCCTTGTGTTGTGGTTGAATGATTTATACTTCTAATCTTTAATTATTCTTTTGTGGGATGTATGTATGGTGGTGAATGTTGTAATCATTTAATTCAAGCATTGTGAGAATTTTGTAATAGTTTAGAATTTATTTTCTGCTATTCCTTTATTAGCTTGATATTCAATTTCTTTAAAAGTTGTTCCAGCAAGGTTGCCCTGCCATTTTTATGGTGTATGGTTGTCCCTAGAACAATACATTTGTGATTACAATTTATTTCAATTCAGTTTGTATTTATTTCTTTATTCCTCTTTGGTTTGAGATTTGATACAAAGATCTTTCTAGAAATAAGGTTGTACTACCATAAACTCTGGTTTTTGGTGAAAGGTTGTCCTTAGAACAACATTTGTATCAACCTCTCAAGATCTAAATTTTGAGGTTGTTTCACTTTCCTGCATTGTGATTTAATTTGGCTATCATATTCTTTTTAATTCCGTTGTTATAAGTTTTATTTGGCATTGTCCTATTTACCCCCCCTCTAGGACATATAGCTAGGCCTTTTCAAGTGGTATCAGAGCCTAATAGCTCGTTCTTATTGCTATTTATTTGGATTTATTTCCTGAGCTAACGATTTAAGCTATTTAAGATGTCAAATTTTGATAGCCTTTCTGTCACAAGGCCTCCACCCTTTGATGGCTCCAACTATGCCTATTGGAAAGCCAGAATGAGGATTTTCCTCAAATCAATGGATGAAAATGTGTGGCAAGCCACAGTGACTGAATGGAAACATCCTATCATGGAAGTTACTGGGGTTGATGGTTCAAAATCTATGAAAGTCATACCATATTACCAATGGACCACTCTTCAGAAAAGTGAGAGTAGTGCAAATGCTAAAGCACTAAATGCAATCACTTGCGCACTATCACCGGATGAGTTCAAAAGAATCATTTCCTATGATAATGCAAAGCAAGCTTGGGATATATTAGAAATGACACACGAGGGTACTACAATTGTCAAAAAATCTAAAGTCCAACTCCTCACAACCAGATTTGAAGAAATTCATATGGAGGAAAATGAAATGTTTATGGACTTTTACACTAGATTGAATGACATTGTAAACTCAATGTGGGATCTTAGCGATAAAATCCCAGAAAGTAAAGTGTGTGCAAAGATATTACGCTCACTTCCTGAACGGTTCAATTCTAAAGTAACCGCAATCCAGGAACTTCGTGATACGGATGATATGAGGGTAGAAGAACTAGTTGGTTCTCTACAAACCTACGAGTTAAACTTTAAAGCTCCTAAAGGTAAATCTATCGCACTAAAATCTTCTAAATATAATTCAGAAGAAAATTCTGATTCAGAAGATGATATGACACTTTTAGCTAAGAAATTTTACAAGATTTTCAAAAGCAAGAAAAGGGTTGATTTTCAAAAATCGAATGATAAAAAGAAGTTTAGACCCAAATCTCGAAAATCTTTGAAAGATAGTCAATGTTACAACTGTCAAGAATATGGGCACTTAGCAAATAGATGTCCTAAAAAGGACAAACCCAAGAAGAAGGGTATGTTGGCTACATGGGATGAATTATCTGATTCTGAAGCTTCTTCTGAATCAGAAGATTCTGAAACTGAGTTGGGCAATGAGGTTAAAGCTCTTATGACTCTAGCCAAATTCACATTTTCAGATAATGACTCAACAAGTGAAGAAAATCTGAGTAGTGAATGTGAAAATGAAGATGATCTTCAAGACGCTTATAATGCCATATATAAGGAAAGTTGTAAAATTGCTGTCAAACTTAAACTTCAAAAAGAAAAGTTTTCTAAACTCAAAGAATGTTTTGAATCACTTGTCTTAGAAAAATCACAAATTTCAGATTGTTTTGAAAAATCAAAATGCGATTTGGAATTCAAGAACTCCCTAATTATTGATTTGAAATCTGAAATTGAGAAACTCAAAACTGAAGTATCTTCTCTTCTGAGTCTAAAGGACACATGGAAATATGCCCAAGGAGATCCAAAGTTAGAAAAACTTTTATCCGGATCAAGAAAATGTGGCGATCTATCCGGGTTGGGCTACGATAAAAATCTACCTCCTAAACAAAAGTATACTCCTATGTTTGTTAAAGGAGAGTCCTCAAACTCAAAAGGGAAAAGTACTTATCAAGATTTTTCTAGAAATTCAAAAACTTTTCAAAAACCTAGAAGCAGCCATGTCAACTTTAATCAGAAACGAAATCCACTAGCTGAAAAGATAGTTGATTTACTTAAGGAGCTCTTAAAATCTAACTCTATAGGTCATTCTTACAACTATAAACAAAAGAAGACCAACTATGTTCCTAAACCCAAAACTGTTTTGAAATGGGTTCCTAAAGTTGCTTGCTTAGTTGCTCACACTGCTTTCAAAGCAACAAGTCATTCAAAGTGGTACCTAGACAGTGGATGCTCCAGGCATATGACAGGTGACAAAGCTTTATTCACAGATCTGAAAGATATGACTGATGGTTCAGTCACATTTGGTGATGGTAGCAACTGCAAGATTATAGGCCAAGATACGGTTCAACTTTTTAATCTTCCTGTGTTTAAAAATGTCTTATATGTTGAAGGCCTAAAACATAACTTACTTAGCATATCTCAGATATGTGATAATAACCATAGTGTTCGGTTCTCTAATCAAAGCTGTGAGATACTAAATAATAAGGGTTCTGTAATATTAACTGGACGTAGAACGTCTGAAAATTGCTATATTATTAGCGAATTGTCACGCCCCAGACTCAGTAACCGGACTCACAAGGATTCCGATGACCGGTTCTGAACGCAACAGCCTCCATAGTACCCCGTTCTCGGCCCCTGAGGCAGGTTCCGATCCTGGGATCCTACAAGGAGGATTTTCATAACAGTATAATCATTCCAATACGAGCATACCCAAGATCACAGCAAGAACATCTGAGAATAACAAAGGCACACATCGCAAAATCCACTATAAATTTGAACTTTTACAATCATCCATAAGGTCCAAAAGGACATACATGAGATAAAAGGAAAAGAGAGAAAGGTCAGCAACACTGGAGTCCTCAAATGCTCAGCTCTACTCCATGCTCTACTGCTGTGTCGCCTGCCTAGAGTATCCTGTACGCATCAATCGTGCATAAGCTTATAGAAGCTTAGAGGGTGGTGTAGGTGTGTGATAATGGTGCACAGAAGAGTAGTAGGAGATACAAGGAGAGAAGCATGGTTAATGAGGATATCACTAGCCTTACCCATGCTTATCATGAATAAGATGCAATGAGTACTGGGTGCCATGCCAAGGCAATGCATGAAGGGGCTTGTACAACCAATGCTAATGCAATGCAAGTAATGTCAGTGCTCATATCCAAACCACAAGTCATGTACATTTCCGATCATAAGGAAATCACCGGGGTCCATTACACTGCTGAATGACTGCCGCTCTACAGACCCCGCACAATCAAACGAGCGTAAGAGACCTCGCTACCCGCCTGCGGACAGCCAATCACCAACAAGGCCTGAAGGTAGCGGACCCATTTACGAGCTGGTCAGACTCAGCCTAGCAATGCCTCCTCACATCAGGCAGGTAAGACCACACCCTTATCCAACCGACTACACGACAGTGGGAGACGCGGCCTAATGGTATAAGGCCCTCGTGCGCTCATATATTCCACCCGGTCACGGCGTTGGAGCAGATCCTTGGTACCATGGAAGTTTTAGAAATTTCACCCATGGGCATCCTATGCACCCGGTATGCTCAACTAATATTTCCGGTGTCCACACATACAGCCATCCATGAATACCCCTGTGGAGGCAAGGCCCTGATGAAGTAAGGGCGGATATCCATAAGCTATGCAATGCCAGATGCATGAATCACACAATCACCCATGCATCAATCCCAAGCATCCATCTCTCGGGGAGATACCAACATGTCCTACACAATAACACAACCATGGCCAATAATACCTCAACCAAGCATGCATATGATGCATATGGGAGTGGGCCATGAAGATGAATAGGGGTGCCAATGAGGTGAAGATGAACTCTCTACCTAACCATGAAGGGTCTAGGTACTTAACCAATTCCTCATAAGGAATACAACCTCTAGTGGGGGCCCATATACCTGGGGTAGCCCATGAGACTAAGGAGAACAATGATATGGGCCTAAATAGATGAAACGAGCCTAGCAAGGGTCTATGGTGGGCCTTTAACCACCCATAGAAGCCCATGGGCCTACCTTAGGGCCACCAATGTGGACATCCAACCACAATTGGTCCCCAAGAGGTAGCCCATCTCTAATTGATTACAGATCAAGGCCCAAGGCCCACATAACATTAGAAATAAGAAATGGGCAGCCATTACATACCACATACATTCATGTTGGGCTTCAGAAAGGCGGCCCAAGGCCCATCCAAAACATGGGTCCAAGGGGAACACACATAGCCCAACCCATATATACCACTATGGGCCCATAGGGAAAGGTTAGGGCCCAACATAAAGGCTACTAATCCCATATATTGTGGTGGCCTAGTGGGCAGCCCATTGCTCAAATCACATGGGCAAATGTCATGTTCTTAGTCAAGTAAGTTGGGCCTGCAACCCGGCCCAAGTATAAAGTTGATTTGGTGGGCAATCAAGGGCCCATATACTTGTGTAATCTGGCCCACTAATTCAACACAATAGTATGGTAAAAATGGCCCAAGAGTTCAATGGGCCTATCTAGAAAGTTCCAGCCCAATTGGGCTCAAAGAGTTCAACAACTAACCACATTCATGGACCCAATTAAATTCAACTGTGGTGGGCCTCAAAAGTGCATTTATTAAGCCCAACATTTAAGGAACTAAGTGTATAAATTATTACCTCTAAGATTCTTCACAATGTGTTGGGCCCCACTCCTCAAAATTTCAGCCCAAAGGCCAAACATAATTATAACATGTTGCTGTCCTAAATTTGGGCACTCCATTGGAGTGGGCCCAGACCTCTAAAACTCTGGAAATTGAGGGCCAAGGTCCCTCATCATGCATACAATGAGAGAAAACCCAAAAAGGTGGCCCACCATCAGAGGAAACATTTTTGAATTATAATTTTTATCAAGGCATATTGCTGGACTGCACAGCAGAAAATTCTGGCAAGCCAACCATCTTGGCCCATTCTTTTGGATGCCCAAATGGGGTCAGTTGGGGTTGAAATTTTTCAGAGTGATACTTCAATAGGTGGGACACACTCCCACAAAATTTCAGAATTTTTAGATATTCCTAAGTATTTTAATTAATTTGAACAAAACAGTCTGTCCAGAAAATCGGACAGACCTGGACGTCCCAATGTGGTGGACCTGTCCGGCCCTCGCCACGGTGTGCACAGGGGTCCATTGGCTCTGAAACTTGGTAGGTAGGTCCCACCATAGGTGAACAACAACTTCACAAATTTTCAGAATTTTTGGAGATTTAAAAATATTTTAATTTATTTAAAGAAATCAATCTATCCTGAAAGTCGGACTGATCTGGACACCATATTGTAATGGGCCGGTCCAGCCACCACCATGGTGTGTACAGGTGTCCATTAGCCCAAAAATTTTGTAGGTTGGTTCTAACATGAGTGGACCACCTTCCTGTAAATTTTCATAATTTTTATACACCCAAAAGTATTTTAATAAATTTCAGAATTCCAACCTGTCCAGGGTAGAATGTTGCTGGAACAGTGCAGAAAAATCCAGACTGTCCACCTCATTTGGACCACACCTTTGGGACCCCAATGAAGGTCAGATGGGGCTGAAATTTGGTATGGTTGTAGGTGGGTCATAAGGCTACAAGAATCACATATTATTTTATTTCATTATTCCCACCAAAGACCCATAAATCAGGCCCCAAAGTGGCCCAAAAATCTGTCCAGGCAGATTTGGACAGCAACATGTAATAGAAATGATTAAAATATAAACATGGTTTTCCATGGGATTTAACCCCAGGAATTTGTGTGGTGGACCACCCCTTGGGCCCCACAAATGTCCAGACCTTCCCTATCATTAAATACCCCTTGCATGTGTCCCATTTAGGTGGATTTTGGGGCCACATGTCTAAGGATGGACCGCTATGGGCATCCAAGCTCCATGGTTGGTCTGGATTTTTGTTGGCCCACAAGGTGGGCCACACTTGCAAGATCAACATTCTATCATAAAGAAAATAATAATAATAATAAAGAATCGGCCACAAGAGGAGGGGCTCCGCCACATTGAGGCCCTCCCCTTCATCAATCACACCATACATTCCTTTTATTCATATGTTACAACATAGATCCACCACATGCATGTTCTAGATTCAAGATCAATGGTTGGGATGTCATCCCAACCATGATTCTAGGGTCTAGATGATCCATCATACTATGAAATCCAAGTAATCCTCCATGATGGGGGCCTATAGAGGGGAAACCCCATGCATGGACATGCATGCATCAAAAAGGCCATTTGGCCACAACTAAGGGATGATGTAGGATCTCCACCATGGATTGGTGGGCCCTACACTTCCCACACAAAAAAAAGGAGATCTAAGAATATGAAAATAGAAATCCTAAGTCCTAGGAGTACACCCACCTTAGATTGCTCCAAACTTGGACCTCTTAGCTCCTAGTGCACCAAGGGATCTATATCAATGGGTGAGATTGAATTTAGATGGTTGGATTTGGAAGATTAAAGGGGAAATGGGGCTGGAGAAGAGAGGGAGATGGGAGAAAAGTTGCTGGAGAAGAAGAGAAGAGAGAGAGAGAAATGAGAGGGAAAGAGAGGAAAAATCTTTTTAAGGGAAGTAATAATAACCTATGGTGACAATAACAATGTTACTAGGGTAGGCTAGGTATGGGTAGTGTTTAGGGTGGGTAGTGTTTATTCCATGCAATACTGTAGTGTGTGTGTGTGTGGTGTGCATGGGAAATTGTGCCATGGAGGTGGTCCACATGTTTTTGTATAAAAAGTGGGCCACATGATGAAATGCTCATAACTTTTGATCCATAGGTCGGATTGACACACAAGACGCGTCGTTGGAACCGCAACGACGATACGAACGAGATGGCATAGGTCTTGGGTCGATCCGAGTCAGGTCTACATGACTGAACTCAAGGTGACCGTAAACACAATTCGAAGGTCGCGGGTCGCCAGAATTCGACCGGTAGGACCGCGAGACCATGATAACAAGATGCATATTCACAGACATACATGCAAACATGGGAACTAGGGTCGGGTCTCACATGAATCCAGCTCATCTAATCAAACATGTTACATGGTTCATACAGACGAGACTGATTTATGGCACAAGCGTCTTGGACATGTTCATTATCGAAATTTATATAGATTGAGCAATCAAGAACTTATAAGAGGTTTACCCAAACTTCAGAAATTAGATAAAATATGTGGTGAATGCCAGATAGGCAAACAAACAAGAAACTCACACAAAAAGGTGAATTCAAATACCACATCAAGACCACTCGAACTCCTCCACATGGATCTGATAGGACCTACTAGAACAGAAAGTCGTGGTGGGAAAAAGTATATCCTGGTAATAGTTGATGATTTTACCAGATTCACTTGGGTAGTCTTCTTAAGGGATAAATCTGAAACCCTTGAAGAAGTGAGAAAAGTTTTCAAAAGGATTCAAATTGAAAAATCTTCTCAAATCAGTAAAATTCGTAGTGATCATGGATCTGAATTTGAGAATAGCAATTTTGAGAAGTTTTGTACTGACCAAGGAATATTACATGAATTCTCTGCTCCCAAAACTCCACAACAAAATGGAATTGTAGAAAGAAAGAATAGGGTGCTTCAAGAAATGGCTAATGTCATGTTGAATAGCATGAAGCTCTCTAAAAATCTTTGGGCTGAAGCGGTCAACACAGCTTGCTATATTATTAACCGAGTCTACACTAGCAAATATAATAATAAAACGGCTTACGAATTGTGGTTCAATAAAAAGCCTACTGTTAAATACTTTCGAGTTTTTGGCAGCAAGTGCTATATTTTGCGAGATCGTGAAAATTTGGGAAAATTCGATCGAAAAGTGATGAAGGGATTTTTCTAGGATATTCCTTAAACAGTCGAGCTTATAGGGTTCTGAACAAAAGAACTGGTGTGATTCAAGAGTCCATTAATGTTGTCATTGATGATCACTTAAACACGCCAATCTTTAATTCAGATAATGATGAAGTTCTAATCATTGATAAACCCCATACTTCATCGAATCAGACTGATTTTGAGTTAAGGATTGTTAAAGATCATCCAACCACACAAATTCTGGGAAATCCTCTCACCGGTGTTCGCACCCGTAGACAACTTGAGGATATATGTAATTATGTATGTTTTACATCCCAAATAGAACCATCTAACATAAAAGAAGCTCTTGCTGATGAGAACTGGATTGTTGCAATGCAAGAAGAACTTAACCAATTCGTAAGAAATGATGTTTGGTATCTCGTACCAAGACCTAAAGATAAACACATCATTGGAACAAAATGGATTTTCAAAAATAAGTCTGACGAATGTGGAAATATAATTAGAAACAAGGCTAGACTAGTGGTACAAGGTTATACTCAAATTGAAGGAATTGATTTCGATGAAACTTTTGCACCAGTAGCACGTTTGAATCTATCAGACTATTTATATCCATTGCATGTTTTAGAAAGATAAAGATCTATCAGATGGATGTGAAAAGTGCTTTTCTAAATGGCGATTTACATGAAGAAGTCTATGTTGAACAGCCAATGGGTTTTGAAGATCCCAAAAATACTGATTATGCGTATCGGCTTAAAAAGGCACTTTATGGATTAAAACAAGCACCTAGGGCATGGTATGAGAAACTAACGAAATTTCTTTTAAGTCATAATTTTCAAATGGGATCTGTTGATAAAACTCTATTTGTTAAAAAACATAATGATCATATCTTAATGGTGCAGATTTATGTTGATGATATCATTTATGGATCAACTTGTACTGACTTGACTACTGAGTTTGCAGATTTGATGAAATCACAGTTCGAAATGAGCATGGTTGGGGAATCGACTTATTTCCTTGGATTACAAGTAAAACAACAACCTGGAGGAATATTCATTTCTCAATCTAAGTATGCTTTGAATCTAATCAAGAGATTTGGATTTGAGAATGACAAGAATTTCGATACTCCTATGAGTACTACCCTGAAACTCTCAAAAGACTATAATGGTAAAAATATTGATTCAAAACTTTATCGGAGTATGATTGGTAGTTTGTTATATTTAACTGCTAGTAGACCTGATATTTCTTTAAGTGTTGGTATTTGCGCAAGATTTCAATCTGATCCAAAAGAATCTCACTTGATTGCTGTTAAGCGGATTATTAGATATGTTGCAAGTACTATAAATCTTGGTCTCTGGTATCCTCATGAGACTAGTGTCCAACTTGTTGGGTACTTAGATGCTGATTGGGCTGGTAATCTAGATGATAGAAAATCAACCAGTGGTGGTTGCTTTTACATTGGAAATTGTTTAGTTTCCTGGTTTAGTAAGAAACAAAATTCTATATCACTATCAACAGCTGAAGCTGAGTATATCGCAGCTGGTAATGCATGTACGCAGCTAGTTTGGATGCAACAAATGCTAAGTGATTATGGAATTAAACAGGATTCTATGTTTTTACATTGTGATAATTCCAGTGCAATAAATATTTCAAAAAATCCTATTCAGCATTCTCGTACTAAGCACATTGACATTAGATTTCATTATATAAGGGAATTAGTAGAAGAAAAAGTTATATCTCTAGAATATATTCCTACCGAAGATCAACGAGCTGACATTTTCACAAAACCTCTCGATAAAAGCAGGTTCAAAAAGATGAAATTTGATTTGACATGTGCATTTTGAAATGATTATTTATGCCTACTTGTATCATAGTGTATATATTTGCTAGATTGAATTCTAATTTTTGAATAATTTGCAAGAAATATGAATTTTTTGACCAGTCGTGAGTATACTCGACCAGTCGACCTTCGACCGGTCGTAGATATCCACGACCAGTCGTAGATCTCGGAAATCACTTAAAATTTGGAGATTTTTGCTTTCTTCCTCATTTCATTTTTCCTCTCTAAGGAGCCGAGCTTCGACTTGTCGAACCCATCTTTCATGTTCTTCAAGGTTAGTGTTCCAAATCACGTTTTTCTTGCAGATTTGTGTCTAGATTGTTTACTTTTCAAGCTTTAAGCTTTGTATTTTGGATTTCATTGAGATTTGGGGTTTGGATTTTGAAAAATCTGTTTTGTGTAAACCCACTTCTCAATCCTTTGCAATTTCTTAATTCCTTGATATCCTTGTTGCAAATGGCTTCTAGAGGTAGAAAAACTACTTCCCGAGGTCCTTCTTCTTCCTCCAGATCGACCATTATCTCTAAGCGTCATCTTCTTGTTCCCAATGATGATCCATCTTATGTTAGGGACATCAGATTACGTAATGTTATTGTTGAACATCCTGTTGATGTTAATCATATTGCACCTTTTGACATCCTTCCTATGCTTGAAGCTGTAGGTTGGGTTAACTTATTACATTGGGGTGGGCCTGCATACCGGTCCATTGCTCAATCCATGTTTACATGTATTAGTGCTTTTTCACAGGATAATTTAACTTTTAAAATATCTACTAGAGAAGGGCCTTTTGACATTGATCGTCGTTTAATTTCAGCCCTTATGGACATTCCCGTGAATGATGAGGGTATTCCTATCCATAACTTAACTGATAAACCCTCAATGTCTGAAAAACGCATGCTCACTAGAGACTTGTGCAACATGGATGTTCAATGGACACAAAAAGGGAATGCACTTCCCGCAAGGTATTTGTTACCCAAGTATAGAATTCTCCACAAAATCTTTGTGTCTAATCTGTATCCTCGTTCGGGTAATAAAACTGACTTGACTTCGTTTATGGTTCGTGTTATCCATGCTATCTCCAAAGATACTCAGATTTGTTTACCATCCTTAATCTGTCATTTCATTCTTCAGTTTAGACTCCATCCTGGTCATAGTGACATTCCTTTTGCATATTTAATGACTGTATTGGCTACACATATGTTAGTCGATATGCCGGTTGATGAGGCACCAATCCATCATCTGATCTTCAACAATACTAATATCAATAAGATGAAGCTGGATCTACTTCCTGAACAAGGTGGTGGTGGTGGTGGTGGTCATGAAGAAGCTGGTGATGACATTAATATGGATGACATTTTTGAGGAACTGGATTCTGACTCGACAAATGATCCAGATTTTGAACCATCTGATGTTGATGCTCGTCTAAGTGCATTAGAGGATAAAGTTGAGAATATAAATGTAAAGATGGAAAACATGTCTGTTGCTCATGATTTACAATTCAAGTACATGCGCAAATATCTTAGGCGATTGAACAAAGGCATGCACCAACTTGATCCTTCTATTCCTGCTCCGTCATCTGGTTCTAGTTCTGATTAGTTTATATGAGACTTCTGGTCTGTAATAACTTTTTAACTTAGCACTTGATTGACTGAGTTTGAGTAGGATATTATCTATGTTTTATGCTAGATATTTATTCTATGTGAAGCTATGTTGAGTATCTCTATCTCTGTTTTGCTATAATCTCATAACTCCTCATGTTTACTCTCATATATCCCTTTATTTAGTTCTCCTTTATTGTTGTTTCCTTTGTCATATTGTGACAAAAAGGGGGAGAATGGTTTATTCTTAACGATATGATTGTGAGAGGAGTAACATTGGTTATGTTACTCAGGGGGAATATGTTTGAACTGGTTGAATGTTGAATGTTGAATGTTGAATATTGAATAATGATTTGCAGGTAAGCCAGTTGATATGAACTGGTTCATATCTCTTTAACCAGTTGTTTTATTTTATGTTTATCTTGGTTATGTGTTTTGTCACTAATTTGACAAAGGGGGAGATTGTAAGTGCTATATTTTATATCCCTGTTTGTTGTCAAATTTGTGGTGCCAAAATCACTGCTATATATCTTGCATAAGTGAAGCTCTCTCAAAGATCAACATTCATGAACAAGCTAAGCTCACAACAAGCTAAGCTCACAACAAGCAAAGCTCATGAGTACAAAGATCAAACTTGAATGCAAGAACTACTCACAAGACATGACTCAAGCTGCAAGACTTCAAGAAGAGTACAAGGCAGTTCATAAAGAACTCAAGACACTTTCAAGATTGAGCTACATCAAGATTTCAAGATTGAACTACATCAAGACTTCAAGGCTCATACTTCAAGGTCACTAGTTCCTAATGTTTCAATGTCCTTACTTCATGGTTAAGGTTTGACTGACCTTAGGTTGACCTTAGAAGTAGGTCACTTTGGATACATAAATCGAATGTTTATTTTACATAAGTTTGGTCTGTTCTTCGACTAGTCCTAGGCCTTCTTCGACTAGTCCTAGAGTTGCTTCGACCAGTCTAAGAAATTCCTCGATCAGTCGTAAGTTTGTTACAAAAATCGGATAATTTCTGTTAGGCTTCGACTAGTCCAGGAATCTGTTCGACCAGTCGAAGGAACAGTGTCGACTGCATTTTCGACCAGTCGAAAGTCTTCAACTCAAAGTCCAGCGATGATTTTAAGTTCTTCGACCAGTCGAAGGAGACATTCGACCAGTCGAAGGTGACCTACGACCAGTCGAAGGAGTCCTTCAACTAGTCGTAGAACGGTCAAAGCTTATCGCGCCTGATTTTTCAAATATCTGTTATTGCTTCGACTAGTCGAAGAGCTCTCTAGACCAGTCGAACACGCGATCTGCTCACCTATAAATAGAGCACGAATCTCAGAAGAAATCATCGAATTAATTAATCCATTCAAGCCAATCTTCGTCGAACTTCTGAGAGATAATTCTGTGCTCCATCTAAGCTAAGTGTGCTTATTTAATATTCTCTTTCCTTAGCTTTATTTAATTGATTTTGTTTCTGCTATTTCAATCTAATTTGATAAGAGGAATTGTTATTTCCTTTCTTTGGAATCAAAATCAATTAAGGCAAGCCCTACTTGGTTTAATTTAAAATCTATTAGAATTAGAACCATTGTAATTGAGTACTGGACATTGAACTTGGACATTAATCATCTGCTCTAACTTGGTTCTACCGGGCTGCTACAACGAAGGAGATAATCAGGTATTTTACATTTAATTGTAAATTCCTTTCTGTTTTGGTTTCTTTCAAGATTTGCCAGAAAAATCTTGTTGTATTGGTTATCTGAGGAGAGCCAGGAAAACTCAGAAGTGGGGTTTTTTTAATTGTGTAAGCCCACATACAAAGACACAATTGTAAAGGTTTTTGGTGAACCTGGGAAAACCTATTTTGTTAGTGAACGCTAATATCCCCTGTGTGAGGATATTAGGAGTGGAGTAGCATTTTGTGTGGCTGTTGTTTAACAGTTGGTGAACACACAGGCGAACCACTATAATCCCTTGTGTTGTGGTTGAATGATTTATACTTCTAATCTTTAATTATTCTTTTGTGGGATGTATGTATGGTGGTGAATGTTGTAATCATTTAATTCAAGCATTGTGAGAATTTTGTAATAGTTTAGAATTTATTTTCTGCTATTCCTTTATTAGCTTGATATTCAATTTCTTTTAAAAGTTGTTCCAGCAAGGTTGCCCTGCCATTTTTATGGTGTATGGTTGTCCCTAGAACAATACATTTGTGATTACAATTTATTTCAATTCAGTTTGTATTTATTTCTTTATTCCTCTTTGGTTTGAGATTTGATACAAAGATCTTTCTAGAAATAAGGTTGTCCTACCATAAACTCTGGTTTTTGGTGAAAGGTTGTCCTTAGAACAACATTTGTATCAACCTCTCAAGATCTAAATTTTGAGGTTGTTTCACTTTCCTGCATTGTGATTTAATTTGGCTATCATATTCTTTTTAATTCCGTTGTTATAAATTTTATTTGGCATTGTCCTATTCACCCCCCCTCTAGGACATATAGCTAGGCCTTTTCACAAAGTATATCAGTGTGCGTCGTGTGACCATAACCCAGGTCCAGTTTAATCCAAATCATGCTCTGATACCAACTTGTAACGCTCTGAAAATCAGGGGTCGAGCAGGAGCCCAACTCCCGAGTTCCAACACATCACTTATGCAACATAGATAATGAGGATTAAATGTTGTCCGAATTAGTGCATTAAACATGAATGAGATTATACCAAATCAGCATATCATACTCCAGAGACAAGTGAATTTTACAAGTGGAAGACTGTAATAGATGTATAAGATATATGAACTGTAGTAAGTCTCCGAAGTGTGAACATGTTACCAGGTTAAATATATACATGTACCTCCCAAAATGTACAAAATGAATATACATGTGTGCTCTAAAACACAATCATAATGAGCGTAATGATATCTAGTAAGCATCCCTGTAAGTCCTGTCGATCAGAACACGGTCTACACAAACCCACCTGATAACTGCATGTAGGAGAATTCCTCCTCTTCATCATAAAAGTCCGGCTCCGCTTCGTAAGCATCGCCATCATCTGCAACTATAGCAGGGTCTAGTTGGTGTTTAAAACACCGTCCCAGAACGTGGGAGTGAGTGATCAACTCAGTGGAGCTATATGGTAAAGGTTAACATGTTATCAATTCAATCAAGCAGTAATGATAAAGCAATACAATCAAACTCCCTAAGTACTCTGGTTAATGCAAACATGATATGTATTAATGATGCATGCCCTCTCCTACACTCCCTCTGCGATCTTCCTCTTACGGTCGTGGCATGCACCCATTCCTCTGTGCTTAACACCAACACCAAAGGCACATGCAATGCGGTGCATGACCGTGATTACCGAGTTCTTATTAGACCTTTTCATATAGCAGGATTGGGAAGCTAAGGTACCTCCCTTATATCATTTCCCAAACAACGATCCATTCTAGGGTCATCAGTCCTAGCTGGTCTCATACGACGTTGTGGTTCCATGTCGTTACAAAGGGCTCGTCACCTCAATGCAGGCCTAGCTTATACTCTAATTGCGACGGAAAGGCTCGTCGCCTCAGCGCAGTCTCAGATTATGCTCGAGGTCACTACGAAGGACTCGTCACCTAATCATAGGCCGACAGCTCGAATACAGTGTCCCATACCACCATATTCGGCTCACGAGCTTAGGTTGATCACTGGTCACTACGGGTGGGCTCGTCACCCTGGCGTAGGCCGACAGCTCGACTATGGTGTCCCATACCACCATGTCCGGGTCATGAGTTAGCGGATTGAGGTACCAAGGTTAAAAGGGCTTTTCACTGGTGAGTTTAGTATCTTAAATTCAAGCAGTAGCGTCCATACAGGGTGAACATTCATTACGCCAATCGGGTTACTTGACAAGCTCGACTAGTACGAGCGTACGTAGACTTAATCCACACGGAGTGCATAAGCATTTTGCGTGGCCTAACCACTGTCGTCAAACGATGTACGACTCAGATTCATCGAATGCATCCGTCGTGGCTAAAATAGTTCGGCCATCGACCGTAAACCATCACTGATTACCTGGACTACGACGTAACCCCAAACACATTCCAGAACAATAACATTCACATGTAATAGCTAAGACAGCATGTAACAACCCAATCTAAACATAATCTTATTTGAGCATTTCTACAATCACATAATACATATGCTACTACACATAGGCATTTCATCCATAAATCACATAGTAATAGGGTATGTTACATAAAGGAAACTGTAACCATAGATAAGGGAATTGAGAATCCCATCTCAACACCCTCATTACATACATGCAAACAAGCATTTTTCATTTAGGCATTTTATCAAACACTTAGACTACACATATCACATACATGTAATAAATTAGTTAAAACGCATATCGTAGCAAATCCTTCCACATAGGAGTTGTCACACGTACAACCATCATGTATCCTCAAACATAAATCATGGCAAGCACAAATCCAAACTCCACATTCATTCAGGCATTTCAACAAATACATGGAATGCATTTTAAAATTAACATAGTTACGTGTATGTGTATATACGGAAAATATCGTATCTAAGCGTGTGAGATAGCAATCAAGTCAGACATAAAACATTTCTGACATTGAAAACCTTAAAAAACATAACCTAAACATTTATAGTCTGCACCTTTCCCCGGTAGACTCGTAATGAACTCAGTTTAAACACTATGTCTTTGTCTACGGCATCACAACAACCTATAGTATGAAATAGGTTAGCTATTTCACGAGTTACTCTATTTGAATCTCTAAAACAGGTTAGGGTTAGGATTTCTTACCCAAGAACGGAGTCGGAATCGCCGGAACAGCGATACTATAACGGTGGTTAAGCATGTGGAGTGGCAGAGAAGAATCCCAGGAACAAACTCCAACTCTCTCCCTCACTTTCTCTCTCTTTCCTTCTCTTTCTTCTCTCATCTCTCTCTAAGGTTTGCAAATTCGCATGTGAAGGGAGAGAGAGGGTTTAAGGCCCTTATATAGGCCCAGGACTGATGGAAATGGCCCCAGGGCCAAGGTATACTTAGGTTATAGCCAAAGGGCGACAGTTTCGTCCAACGGAGCACATCTGGAGGCCCCTTTTCTGCATGCGGTCGGACTTAAGCTCCCTAGCATTGGATCTACGTCGAGTAAGTTTTCGGTCCGATCGGATTTACAGATCGACCGCGGAGGACCAGTTTCAGTTCAACGGTCATCGTCGCTCGTCAGGGCCACGAGTATATGGACCTGTGCTGGGAAATTTTCCTGATCCGAGGGTGTATTTGAGCCGGATTCTGACGGTCTGAAACCTTAGATTTAGCCTGCAAGCGAACGACCCAAATCACTTAAATCTGAGTTCAATTTTTAAAGATATTCGCGTTTCTCACACACTTCGCTCCGGGCTCAAGTTGTGCGCTTCTAGATACTATCTGGATTTGATTTCCGATATGGTTGTCAAGCCCAGTAAGGCGGTCATAAGTGTATAGTTTCGTGGTCAATGAACTTTCGACGCGCGGTCCAAGTCCGATACGAAGTTTCAAGATGCTCCCGAGAGCAACCGGGTTTAGAGATTGGTCCTAGGTTTCAGGGTAATGTAGCGTTAACGGTTCTACTTGTTTTGGGTCTCACAGATCGTATTTAAAGTGATTAGTGCTAATTTCACAGGTAACCTAGTTTAGCACTAGTTAATTCTCACTTAATTTCTAAAGAATTTGGTCCTTAGTGATTTTTGCCTGAGGTGGTACTCAGGTCTTTGTACGGATTTTTCTGAGGCGTTACATTTTGGGTGTGGCCAATGGCCCACCCCTTTGTGCATGCATGATCCATGCTTGGGGCCATCCTCCATGGACCCCATCATGGTTCTCTCTTATGTTTAAGGATCCTTGGGTCATCTAGACACTTGATCCTTGGTGGAGATGGCATCTCCACCATAGATCTTGAGTAGGAAGAGTTATACTCATGTAGATCCTTGTAAATCATGAAATAGTGAATGTGTGCGGTTATGTGATGAGGGGAAGGGCCTCAATGTGT
The DNA here is from genome assembly GCA_021015155.1 of Magnolia officinalis. Taxonomy (NCBI): domain Eukaryota; kingdom Viridiplantae; phylum Streptophyta; class Magnoliopsida; order Magnoliales; family Magnoliaceae; genus Magnolia; species Magnolia officinalis. The sequence continues at coordinate 29,979,091 of JAJHSJ010000015.1, forward strand.
AGAGCCCCTTCCCTTGTGGCCGGATCCTTTTTATTCCTTTGTTTATCCTTTTGTTTCTGTGTGTGTGGCCCACCTTGTGACCCGAAAACATCTAGACCGTCCAAGGAGAGTGGACGCCCATGGCAGTCCACTCTATGGATGCTAGTGCCCAAATTGCCCCAAAATGGGCACATGCAAAGAGTTTTTAGTGGTGGGAAGGGTCTGGATATTTGTGGGGCCCACTGAGGTGGTCAATATCACAATTTTTATGGGGTGATTTCCCCTTTTAGTAATGTTTATATTTAATTTATTTCAGCTATATGTTGCTGTCCAAAATTTCTGGACAAATTTTTGGGCTGTCTTGAGCTTAGATTTTGGAATATTTTGAGGGGTGTTTGATCCCCATTAACAGGATATTCTTGGAGGTGTGGACCCCACCTCGATGCATGCCAAGTTTCACCTCCATCTGACCTCATTTGGGCATCCAAAAGAGTTGGCCAAGAGGGTTGGACAGTCCAGATTTTTTTGGACAGTCCAGCAATACTGTCTGATGAAAACTTAAATTCATAAAATTTTCTGGAAGGGTTGGGACACTTTTCTGGACCCCAGCTTAATGTACACATGTTAGGGGATCTTGGCCCCCTATTTTCCAAAATTTTGAAGGTCCTGGACCCACTCTAATGGAGTGCACAAGATGAGGACAACAATATGTAGTAGCAGAATCTTTTTTAAAGAAAACCTTGCTGTCCATTATGTCATTGTAGAAGTTTTTGGGCCCCAACTCATTGTTCATTATGGCCATCTTATTGGGGCCACCTTTGATGTTTTAGGGCCCACCGGGTCATGATTTTTGGGGGCCACCAAGCTGGGCCAGCAGCCCTGCTGGAAGTCCCAGCTAGGTTGACGTCCAGCATGGGTTGGCCGTCCCCAGCTCTTAGGCCCACCATGATGATGTGTTTCATCCAGTCGTCCCCCTCATTTGGTGTGGCCCACGTGGGAGTGTCCACCCCTGGTGGACGTCCACTGTGGAACCCATTTTAATGTATGTGGAGCCCACCTTAATGTATGTATGGTCCAGGCCGTCCAGGTCTTGGACCGCCCAACCATGGGGACGCCCACCGTCTTGGGCTGCTGTTGGACTTGCAGTCCAGCATCAGGCCCACTTGATTTTTTATTATTATTATTATTATTATTATTATTATTTATGATGTATACACACTCTCCATCTGGTGGGGCCCCTTGTAAGTATTGTTGGCCTTCATGAGATTATTTTCCACATAGTTTGACCAATTTCTGGACTTCAGCAGGTCCAGGAAGTTGGGTGGGTTGAAAGTCCAGCAAGGGGCCTTAAATGTACATTGTTGTGGCGGAAATTTTATTGGATGTGGGGCCCACCATATTGAGAAACTTGTATATATGTTGCATGCTTATATTTTTAGAATTTTTGGGCTTAATTAGTCCATTTTTGGGTCACCTTTAGTGATCATATGAGGACCCCAACTTAGATCAGATTTTTGGGACATCCAGCGGGCCCAGATTGGGCTGGGACGTCCCAGCTTAGCCCAGCCATATGTATGGGCTGTTTTCCACCATTTTGCTAGACTTGTGGGCTAAGATAAGGGTGAAATTGGGCCCTTAATTGCCAACTTATATTACTAATTCTTGGGCTGATGTTGTGAGGCCCATTTTACCCAACTTAGACTTGATTTTAGGCCATGTACTTGTATTATTGAAATCCTCCTTGTAGGATCTCAGGATCGGAACCTGGTGTATGGGCGCCAGGAGCCGAAAATGGGGTACTACAGAGGCTGTCGCCGCCGGATTCGGCGAGAGGGAAGTTTGTGAGCTCGGTTCCCAGGTCTGGGGCGCGACAGTACTGGTCGTAACATGGATCGTTTGATACTCATCTTGTTGAATGCCTGAGTGAACAGTACATCAACGGATGATCTGGTGTCCACGAGGACCCTGAATACCTTACGGTTCGTAATGGTGACAAAGATGACTAGGGCATCATCATGCGGGTGATAGATGCCCCGTGCGTCTTGCTCTGTGAATGTCACGCTATACTTTTCCAATTTTCTTTCCTTTGAAGGTCGGGCCAAGACCATGACCTCGAACTCGGGCCGACTAATGCTCCTTGCATGAGTTTTACGAGCGTTGTTTGAGTCGCCTCGGCCTTTGTGACCACCGACAATGGTTCAGATTTCTTTAGTCGGTCGGTTGTCAGTCTGGCGTTCTTCCGCAGTCACGGTTCTATCAATCTTTGAGTCCATGTGCTCACTTAGATGACCTTCACGGATAAGCCTTGCGATCTCTTGCTTTATATTGTAGTAGTCACTCGTATTGTGTCTATGATCTCGATGAAAATGACAATACTTGTTCCTGCTTTGTCGTTCAGGATTGCCTTGCAGCTTGTTCGGCCAGTTGACGAAGTGTTCACCCTTTATTTCCATCAGGACTTGCTCCTGAAGTTTATTAAGCGGGGTGTACGTCATGAACTTGTTGTCGGGTTGTTTGCCCGACCTGCATTCGTCCCAAGGCCGATCGTCTTTCCGTTTCTTGCTGACATTGGTTGAGTCGGTCTCTTTCTTCGTCGATTCTTTTGCCGAGACATTCCTGTTTTGGGCTGCCTCTCGCAAAATCCTGGATTCCTCAGCGTCGACGTATTTTTGCGACCGGTTCATGAACTCGACCAACGTAGACGGGGGGTTCTTGTCCAAGGAGAAGAGAAAGGGCTTATCTCTTAGCCCTTGTATGATGGCGTTCAGGGCCGTTTCGTCCGAGTGTTTCCGAACCTGTAGGGCTTCGAGATTGAAGAGTCTGATGTAGTCCTTGAGGAGTTCTCCTTCTTTCTGAACTACATTGTTTCGATGCGCTGATGCTTTAAGCTTCTTCTTTCCCCCCGATCAAGTTCATGATGAACGCCTCACTGAGTTTGGCGAACAAACTGATGGACCTCGGCTTTAGTTGTTTGAACTAGAGCCGGGCAGCGTCAGACAGGGTAAGAAAAAACGCTCGGCACATAACCGTGTCCGAGGCATCATGCAACTCCATATAGGTCCGAAAGGACTCGACATGTTCAGTTGGGTCAGCCTTCTCGGTGTAGAGCACGCTCTGTGGTAGGCGGAACCTGTTTAGTAGTCAAGCCTGCATTATGTCAGCTGTGAATAGGGATTATATTTCCTCCCTTTAAGAATAGTTGGCTGAATGATTTTGCTTCATATCTGCAATCTATTTCTGCAGGTTTTGGATTTCAATCTTCCACGGCTCTTCGCTATCCGTAGTTCCTTCGGCCGGGGGTCGGTTGCGCCTCCTCCGATCTATTCATGTCGAAGGTCGGAAGCGGGCAAAGGGACGGTTCCCGAAACATGAGTCAGAGCCGACTCAGCCATATCCTGATGTTGGCTCGATTGAAAAGCTGCTCGCGGGGCAGAAAACTGTGGGTTTGTGAACTAGTGGACGTCACTTGACTATCCTTCCCTCTGGTTGGGCTTCTGCGCTTGCTAGGATTACATCTGCTCCAGCATTTGCCTCATGTAATCCAGGTCAGACCTGATGTCTCTTTCCCAAGCATCACGCCAGCCATTTCCCCGGTTCCACTGAGTACGCCTAGTCGAACCGGAGGTTGCTTGGCGGGTTGGAGAGCCCTGACAAGTTTCCTGTCGCACGGGCTGGTCCGCGGGTCGTGGGGCATGGCCGACCGCGGGGAGGGTCGCGATCAGGGTCACCTCAGGAGGGTTTGAACTTTCTTTTTCCCTCTTGCCATGGCATGTTTTGTAGTGTTCTTGGTAGAGCAAAAACGGCTTACAATGTCGATTCCCGCAGATGGCACCAAACTATTGATGTAATTTCTGGCTCACCCCCTCTGCTAATCAAACACCTGCACAAGAAGAGGACAAAGGAGACCCTGGCTAGTACAGGAGACCCTCTGATGCCAAAGTTAGGCTTGGACTCTGGGTCTAATAATTTATAAGGGTGAGAATGTGTGTGTACCTTTCACCTTTCAACGTCTCTCTTTATAGAGGAGATGTAACCCGATGGCTTCGGGATCTTCGCCGAAGGGGATTGATCATTATCTTGAACGATCCTGAGATCTTCGATCCTATATCCTCGGGATCAGGGATTATCATCCGAGGATCTCAGAAGGAGATCTTCAATATTAAGCCGACTTCCTGGCTCGGCTTTGGAGGAGATATAATGTCAAATTACGCTGATCGAATTGTTCACTGATCAAGTTGCGGTCGGTTGTGGATAGCCGACCCATGGTTGACCTATACATGAATCGACATTATGGGCCCTTGGATGCCTCAACTCTTGGCTCGGGGCCTATCGGTCTACTTGGAGGCCTCGACTCTTAGCTCGGCGCTTATTAGCTCTTGGCTCGGCGCCTATTGGGTCTGGGCCATTGTTGGCCATATATAACACGATAACCACGAGCCATGACGACTACGACCCATATAACAGGACAACTGCGACCCAAATAACAAAACAACTGCGACCATGACCCATATAACAGGATAACTACGACCCATATAACAGGACAACTGCGATTCATACAATTGAGACCCAAATAATAGGACAACTGCGATCACGACCCATATGACAGGATAACTACGATCCATATAACAGGACAGCTGCGATCCATACAATTGAGACCTATATAACAGGACAATTAAGACCCATATAACAGGACAACTGCGACCGCGACCCATATAACAGGACAACTGCGATCCATACAACTGAGAGCCATATAACAGGACAACTAAGACCCAAATAACAGGACAACTGCGACTGCGACCCATATAACAGGATAACTACGATCCATATAACAGGACAACTGCGATCAATAAAGCTGAGACCCATATAACAGGACAACTAAGACCCATATAATAGGACAACTGCGACCCATATAACAGGACAACTGCGATCCATACAACTAAGACCCATATAACAGGAAAACTAAGACCCATATAACAGGACAACTGCGACCACGACCCATATAACAGGATAACTGCGACTCGTATAACAGGATAACTGCGATCCATACAACTGAGACCCCATATAATAGGATAACTAAGACCCAAACGACAGAACAACTGCAACCGCGACCCATATAACAGGATAACTACGACCCATATAACAGGACAACTATGATCCATACAACTGAGACCCATATAACAAGACAACTGCGACCGCAACCTATATAACAGAATAACTACAACCCATATAACAGGACAATTGCGATCCATACAATTGAGACCTATATAACAGGACAACTAAGACCCATATAACATGACAACTACGATCCATACAACTGCAGCCCATTTGGGTCGTGGTTGTCATGTTGTATGGATCGTGGTTTTCAACGTGTTCAATTCCTTTTCTACAAAACCATTAGTACCATAGCTTAAGGCCCACAATGGAGTGATCCAATCCATCCTCCTTGTCGGCCAGCTCGGCGTGGCCCAAAAAGTCCTAACTTGGACAATGTCGACATCTAACAAACATCATAATGAGCCTAAAAACTTTCAACAGTCATCATTATTTTTTATTTTGTGGGCCATAAAAGCATTGGATCGGGCTGATATTTGGGCCCTAGCCCTAAAATGACATGAGAAAATGGATGGGCGGAATGGATTATACACATACATCAATGTGGGCCCATTTGGGTCGTGGTTTGCATAGGTCGTAGTTGCTATATTATATGAGCAGTGGTTGTCATGTTGTATGGATCGTGGTTTTGAACGTGTTCACGTCCTTTTCTACCGAACCATTGGTACCATAGTTTAAGGCCCACAATGGGGTGATCCATTCCGTCCACCTTGTTGGCCTGCTCCGTGTGGGCCCAAAAAAGTCCTGACATGGGCAATATCCACTTCTAACAAACATCATAGTGAGCCTGAAAAGTTTCAACAGTGGGTTCCATTGTCACCATTATTTTCTATTATGTGACCCACACAAGCTATGGATCAAGCTGATATCTGAGCCCTAGCCGTAAAATGACATGGCAAAAAGGATGGGCGGCATGGATTATACACATACATCAATGTGGGCCCCATGAGCTTGGTCTTTGCCTGCACGCAAGAAAGGGTTCCGTACTCATCACTTTCTTGGCATTAAATACGACGTAACTTCTTCTTCCCTGGAAAACCATACAACTACTGAAACAATGACAAGGGCATTTTGGTCTAAGTAATTTTCCAAAAGCTGTCAGAAGGCCTTCAGGGAATATATAGAGTGTCGTAGCGTTCCAGGTAATTTGCCCAAACTTCGAGGCGAGTGCAGTCAATTTCCTTTTTTTTTTTTTTTCCATACTTTTTACTGTTGACTAAGTTTACTTTGTCCACATAAAGGACATTGATTCGATGCTTAGTATCATTTGAATGGTGTTGTTTTCAAACTGTGGATGGTCCGAGTAGGGGGCAGGAGTGGTGTTTGATAGGGTGTGCAGGAGTTTTCATCAATAGAGATGCTCCATCACAAATAAAAAAAGAAGAAGAAGAAGAAGAAGAAGAAGAAGAAAAAAGAAAAAAAAAAGAAAAAAAAGCCAACACAAGCATGTACAAAATGCATCGGTACACAGGTGGATCTGTGCATCTTGTGAACGTGACCGGATTGATCTAAGCCCACGAGTAGAAAAGCACACGAGTGGGACACCAGCATAATTTGTTCTATCAGTTTTGTGCTTCTAAGATGCAGTTGCTAGAAATGAGCAGTGTAAAAGAAAAAAAATTGGACAAACTGTTTCTATATGTGCTGCCCGACACAGTACAAGTGGATGTCTGATCAGATAGGCCCTACCATGGAGGGCCCACAGCTCAAGTATTATATGACCGATCCATTAGTTGCCTGGAAGAGAGAGTCCATAGTCAAAGGGCAAAGCCATTTGAATGGAGAAGATCACCAGATCTGTGTTAGTTTTCAGAGACGGGCCCTCCATTGTATGTCCCACCAGATGAACTGCCAATATGTTCATGCGTGACGAATGCATTTGTTTTAGACCAAGGAAAGATTTCTATGCCCATGAAGAAGCTTTTCCTTGTTAAGAAATTGGGTTTAAAGGGACTCCAAAGCCACATGCAAATATTTACACTTTGAATTTCTACATTTGGAACTAGATACGACAACATTTGATATACAATACAGCATGACAAGAATACATTGAGTAAGATCAAATGCAAATGTTTGCTGCTTCATCATATACGCTTGGCTGCTTCATCCAGCAAGCTCACTTACAGGCACACGGTCCATGACATTAGATGCAATCATTGCATTTTTTTGCAGCAATGGATCAATATCGGGCAATTTAGGTACCTGTGGCCAACAAAATATCAACATGGGCATGTTAGCTGTTAGTAGTGACATTTTCTTTTATATATAACACCAACTACCATAACCAGGAGAAACAAAAAGAGCCTCGATATCGCAAGTCTCTTGATGCCAAAGAGTACCAGACTTGATAACAAAATTCCATTTGCTCTTCCATAGAAAGCATCCTCCCATCTTAACACTAAAAGAAACTACATTTCCATGCCTTTCAAGTTCTGAGGTTGAGAACGAAGGGCAATACACTCATGAGAGAGCACTCAGAACACTCCGGTATTGAATAAGCATGCATGAAGTGATGAAACACAGAGACAATGGAGAAAGTTCAGGCAAGTTAATCCATTTCTGCCACAAGCATACAACTTCCTCTCTCTATTCCCATGTGCAATAACAGTACAAATTCTGAGATTCTTCACGAGAAATTCCTAAAGATCGAGAATTCAAAGGGACAATGATAATAAAAAATAGACTGACTGATAAAAAATATTTTTTTGTATAGAAGGGACATGGGACTTTGAAAAGAAGAAGGAAGCTAGTAGAAGAGGGGGTAGTAAAAAATCCAATCGTGTGATCTGGATCATATTAAGGAACAACATGGTGTAAACACGTGCATTTTTTTTTACCATGTAAGAAGTATCACTACTATCTAATACCAATGAGGATTGACAGAAGTAACAAACATTATAGCAAATACATGTGACTGGCCATGTGCTTGGTATGCATGACGTAGTTGTTGTCATGCACTAGCACAATGGGGTGGTCTTTTTTTTTTTTTTTTATAAAAACAATGATGATACTTTAAAAAGGCCAAGGCCAAAGAATACACATATACAAACAAAAAACAGCTGAAACTGAGAACAAACACTACAAAACTGAAAAGAAAACTTGGATCTACCCTTATACCCATTCTTCTACATAGAGAAATGCCCTTTTGATAACTTTTGATGCTCCTCTGTTTTTGTTTCTGAAACAAAGTTCATTTCTATCCCACCATAAGGCCCATAGAATCGCTAACAGGCTTAATCTCCACCTCTTTCCCAGATTTTCCCATTCCCCGCCATTCCAAGAGATGAGAAAATCCTCCATTGACTTCGGAAACACCCAAAAAACCCCAAAAGACTAGAGAAAATGATCCCACACTTCCTTTGCAAAAGAGCAACGAATAAACAGGTGATCTGCAAATTCTGCATCTCTGAAACACATCAGATAGATGTTTGGAAGAATCATCTTCCTCTTGCAAAGATTGTCAATTGTAAGCACTTCATCTCTTTCACTCAGACCCTGACCTAACGGAGAAAGAAACAGCCCTTGCTTTTAGCCACGTGATGGAATCCACACCTGAAAACACTGGAGAAACCTTTGCTAACGGTTGCAATAGATGGACCAAATCTTCGATCTCCTCATCTGCCAGATTCCTTATGAAAATAGGAGCCCAAATTACCTCTTCGCGTCTAAATGAAAAACAACTGCTCACCTTCACTCCCTCTTCCCTTGCTAGCCCTGCTAATGATGGAAACCTATCACTTAACTTCATGTCTCCCACCCACCTATCTTCCCAAAATCTAATTCTATTACCATTTACCAACCCCCAAATTAAAACCTATACCATCCAAAACTTTCTCTTTTAGGGACGCGACTGATTTCCACAAATAAGAAGTTCGATACAAAGATGATGCCTTCGTCCACTATCCCCCTTCCTCTACCCCGTACTTTCTCAATATAACCTCCCTCCATTTAGCTTCTCCCTCTAACCCAAACCTCCAAACTCATCTTCCCAATAGTACTAGATTCATCACCTCTAACTTTCTAAAACCCGCACCTCCTTGATCTGTGGATTTACACACTTCTTCCCATTTCAAAAGATGGAACCTATGTTTCTCTCCCAATCCTCCCCACAAGAACTCCCTTCGTCTCTCTAGAACATTTAGAATAGACTTTGGACATTTAAAGAGAGACATAAAGTAGACCGGGAGATTTTAATAGATGCTGAAATCATAATCATTCTCCCTCCCATTGATGCATACCTATCTTTCCACTTGGACATCTTACTTTCATATCGTTCTATAACTTTGTCCCACATGTTTTTCGCCGGTCTCCCTATGCAAAGCGGTAAACCCAAGTAGATTGTCGGAAAGAAAGCTTCGACATCTGAAAATGGACGCAAAAATCTTGAACCTCTTCTTTGGGTATGTATACCCCTAAAAACTCGCTTTTTGATATATTGACCTTCAAACCAGATACAATCTAAACTTACTATAATCGATCAAAGATTTTGTGCAAAGAATTCATCCGCCTTACACAATAAAAGAGTATCGTCCGCATATTGGATGTGAGAAATCTAAAAATTCATATTATCCACTCCAAAGCCTTTAATCAAACCGACCCGAACACCTCTGTCTAACATTTTACTGAGAGCATAGACAAAAATAAAAGGAGATAATTGGTCGCCTTGACGGAGTCCTTGAGAAGTGGCAAAGAAGCCCTTAGGCAAACCGTTCACTAGAATAGAGAATTTTGCCGATCTCACACAAATACGCATCCAAGAACGCCATTTCGACCCGCAACCCAACCTTCCCAACACATAATCTAGAAATGGCCAATCGACATGGCCATAGGCCCTTTCAATATCTAGCTTGCACAGTATGCCTTTCTCCCCTTTTCTGAAACGAGAATTGACACATTCATTTGCCAGTAAAGAGCAGTCAACAATCTGCCTTCCATCCACAAAGGCCCATTGAGATTTTGAAATCACACTACCCAACACCTTTTGAAATCTGGACGCCGGCACCTTTGCAAATATCTTGTATGGGCCACCAAGCAAGCTAATAGGACGGAAGTCTTTCAAACATTCAGTCCCTTCCTTCTTAGGAATCATCATAATAAACATATCCCCTAATTATGTCGCTATCAAGCTTTCCTCAACGAATTCTTGCATAAAGCATAACACATCTCCCTTCACGCATTCCCAAAATTTCTGAAAGAATGCTAGCGGAAGTCCATTTGGCCCTGGGGCTTTATCACTGCCTAGCTCTGACACTGCTTTCTTGATTTTTTTTTTTTTTTTATATTATTATTAGAAAAAGGTTCTTCCAAAGAAATTGCCTCTTTTGTCAAAATTGTCTGAAAATGCAAATTATCAAAAGACAGCCTATGTCCCCTAGGTCTTTATAATATTGGACTATGTATTAACAAACTTTGACTTCTTTTTTTTAAAAAAACCCACGCACACACACCTCACACACTCACGCCGTAGTGGGTTTTCACCACCTATGGATATTCGAACCCTTGACCAGGTGTTGAAACTCCAAAGAGTCTTCCACCTGAGCAAGAGTAAGGATCCCACAAACTTTGACTTCCCCTCTATCCTTTCCCCATCCACCAATAACAATGAAATTTATTTGTTCATGCTCTCGCACTTGAAATCGCATGAAAAAAATTTGTTATTTTTATCCCGTACTTTCAGCCATGTTGCCCTTGACCTTTGCCACTATTTTATTTCTTCCTCTCTCAGTCTAGTGTTGTATTTTGCACTCTATACCTCTTTCCAAGCTTTTTCCTCCTCTAATAAATCCTCTTTTTCTTCTTTTAAATCTAACCTTTGAATCTTTAAAAGGAGATTGTTCTTTTCATCTTCTTGACCACCAAGGACCTCTTTTTTCCAATCCTCTATCTTTTGTTTTAGCAACTTTAATTTTTTGAATACTGTAAAACCCACGCCCCCTTGAACTGAGGAGGACAATCACCACTCAACAATGTTTTCTTTAAAACCCTCAGCCTCTAACCATGCTAGCTCAAACCGAAAAGGACGCGACTCTCAGTCTTCCTCATTCACCTCCAAAAGAACCGGACAATGATCTGAAAAAGGTCTAGGCAACCCACTGTGATGAATCAACGGAAATTTCTCAGCCCATTCAGGGGATATTAGGAATCTATCTAGCCTAGACTTGATTGCCGATGTTGGACCATTCAAACTTGTAAACTTAGCACCTCTCATTAAAAGATCTATCATTTCATTCTTCGAAATTCATTCATAAAAGTTTTTCATACTAGTTGAAATCCATACTCCATTAGACTTTTCATGGAGAACTCTAACTACATTGAAGTCTCCTCCCACACACCATGGCACATCCCACCTATTACGGCATAAATCCAATTCTGCCTAGAACTCATCTCGATGTTTTGATTGAGACGGCCCATACATTGGAGAGAAGCACCAACTAAAACTAGATCCCCTCTCCTTTAACAACACCGACACCGAATATGTACCTATCCAATTGTCCTCTTTACTCCAAATCGCCGAGTTCCAAATCAACAAGATATCTCCTATTGCTCCTATTGCATCCGTTGCTAACCATTATTTTTGTTTACCCCACCAAATCGAATTTATCAACCCTTGGTCTGTTTCTTTCAACTTAGCTTCCTGAATCGCTACTAACTAGATTTTGTACCTTTTACACATCTTTAAACTGCCCCCTTTTTTGCGCACACCCGAAACCCTTGACATCCCATGTCATAATCTTCATTTACAACTCAACTATACCCACCTATCTCCCCACCGCTGAAGTCACTGATGTATTGCCTTCATTTCTACTTCCCACTTCCAAACTCTTTGTTATGTTTTCTTCATTCATGATCCTATCTTGAATTTTGACCATATCTCTGACACTAATCTAAACCTGATTTGGGATTATTGGTCTTCCCCTTTCTTCAACCCATTCAAAGTAGGAGACGTAATCCTCTGGTCTGTCCCCAAAAGTGACCCCAACTAGCCACGCTACCTCTATCGTAACCAACTTTATTCTTTTCATACCTTGTGCCATTGTAATTCTTTTTGTCTGCAATTGTGCTATTTCTGAGTTTGATGAGTTAAGTTGTAACAAACCCTTGCCCTCTATCACCCTTTTGTCCGATTGTTGCTCGATAGCTAGAGTAAGCGTGATTGGATCTTTGAGCGAACCAAAACCTTCAACTCCTGACCGAATTGACTTTCAAAAGCTTCTCCCGCATCAAATGGGATCCAGTCTTCGTTTATAGTATGAGAATTCTGTCTCACAATTTGACAAGAAGGGATCCTTATCTACAATGATCTATCAAATATAGTCGGGCTTTTGCAAAACTCTGTTATCTTCCGGAGCAATTTTTGTTCGAATTTTTCGTAGCACACACAATCGCACCATCTGCTATAACTGAGAACTTGCAAAAATTTGACGACGTCTCGAGCAAAGGTATGCTATCCTGAATAGAATCACTCGCGAGCTTGATTTAGAAAGGGAGTTGTTCAGTCCACTGCATTGGGTGCGGCAGGGAATGCAAGTTGAAGGTTTGTGTCAGGGTCGGTAGAGGATTTGCTTAGTTTTGAGGCAAAGCATTGTTGCATGTGACTACTTAAAGGCTCTTCCGAATGTGTGAAAATAGCATTCTGATTCTCATGAATTGAAATTTCCGCAAGCGACTGAGTACAAGGTTCTGCACTTGGGCTAGAAAAGAGAGCCAAAACATCATTTAAGGCGGCCTGTACACGTGTCTCGATCTGCTTCTTTCGAGAGATGAAATTTCCTCTCCCCACATAAATGCTAACACCATGCGTTTGATTCCCACTCTTCTGATTTCCACACGTCCCAGTCCGAACTAGAGAGACTCCCTCTTCTCTTCATTGGCCACTGGAGTTGCGGCACGTGCCCTCCTCCAGGTTTGGTAGTCCGCAGGAGATGGAAGATGGTACTCCTTTGTCATTCTGGTCATCCACCATTATCGTGCAATTTCTCTCTTTGCCTACGGACCTCTTATCAGCTTCCTGCTCTTAAACAACTGCCACCACAAGCTTTACCGTGCCCACCTTTAAGCCAATCGTTCCCGAATATTGAGTTAGTTTCTTCTTTCTTATTCGAATTCTTTCGAAACGCAGTTCTTTGCCTCTGTCTGTTCGACTGTCAATGGCCACCCAATGCAAGCTCCAATTTCTTTAAAAATGTCATCCATCCAGAATTGCAATGGGATGTACCATATCTAATACCAATGTTCATGCCATCCAAAGATCAACCATTCGTCCCATTTTTGAATCTTTATAACGGTTCCATCTCTCTGATCGAGCTACACACTAAGAAAATTGTTTTAACATGCTTCTAACTTCCCAAGGATACCAGCATAATGTTTTCCTATAGCACTTCGACGACCATATCTTCTTTTATCACCTCACATTTGCAAGTTAACCAGAGGGAAAGATCCGAATCTCATATTGCAGGGTTAACAAAGACTACGAAGCAATGCTTGAAAGTTTTTAAAGAATCGACTAGGACTTTTGGATGGATCGGCCCTTCTGGACCTTCCTTTGTAATGTTCCTCAAAGCCCATCTATTATCCAAGTATTATGCATAACCCCTGTTTCTTCGAGTCCCTGTTCAGTTTTATTCAGCACTACATCTTTAAAAGATTGCCCTACCACTGAATCTGTGATTGTCTTCGAAGGTCCTGTGCCAACCCAAGCCTCTATCGTTTGAGGCTTCTTCATGTTTTCTTTTTAAGGATTCCTCCTCTGTTTATCCCCTCCTGGAACTCCTTTGACATTTCTCTCTGGGCCATATTTCTCCCTCTGAAATCTTAGTTTATTTCCCCCCAAAACTCTCCCCATTTAGTTTGTGAACTGCCTTTTCCAGTTCCTCTTCCAAACTCATTCGGACAAATGCAAAACCTCTACTTTCAATCAAGTTTTTTCACCGTGGGATTACAACTTCCATTACTATGCATGCACACGAGAATACTCTCTCAAAGTTCACTGGTTTCCAAGATTCAGGAAAACCTTCTACGAACAACATTGGGAGGGCTAAAAAGAGGAGGTGTGTTTCTTTCCCTTCTTTCCACTCCTTTCTTTTTCCAATAACTGTTTGCCATGTGCCCACATCGTCTTCTTCCTCTGATGGTGAATCATCCTCCCTGGTAGACGAGACCCGTTTTCCTTTTCCCTTGCTCACACGATAGATCTTTTTCACCACTCATGTTCGCTATTGGGATTTTTCTAGTTTTCATCATTTTTCTAGAAGCTGGTTTTCAATGGGGTGGTCTTGACAAGGTTTGCAAACAATAGATTAAGATGGCTTTGAGGGAATGCTAATCCATGCAAAGAAGTTTGCCCTGGAACCACAGTTTGCAACTCCAACTACACCATGTGTATGGTTGAAACCCATAGCTGAGTTGGAGATTTGGACGGTCTAGTTTGTGGTACAACTATGCCATATGTATGGTTGAAACCAAGTGGGATCCATTGATTTAGTGGCTTGGCAATTTCTACAACCTTGCCATGTGTACGGTTGAAAACAACCAAGGTGCTCTATACAGTTGGGTAAATGATTTGGATGCTAAGGATTGCCATACAACAACGTTGTGTGCACAGTTGAATCAATTTGGACAGTTTGGATTGTCGTACAACTGTGCCATGTCCCATGTGTTTTGTTGCAGAGTCATGTCCATTTATACAAATTTTTTTAAAGAAGCACCAAAAGGTGCAAGCTAATTACTACCTAAAAAGGAAAAGAATAATCTTTAAGCCTCTCAATAGAGGAGGCCCATTCAATTACAAAACCCTTAGCCCTCAGCCACACCCAATCCACATTACTACTAACATTCTTAAAACACTGCCCGTTCCTTGCCTCCCAAATTGCCTATAAGCCAACCAAAAGACAAAGCCTCCATATATCCCTATCTTGCTTCAAAATTCCTAAACCATGCCAATCCATGAAAAAAATTGTCAACTGTCTCTGGCATTGCCCATAAAATGTGAAAACTCCTTAAAATTCCACTCCAATGTGACAATAAGTTAACGAACAATGCACAAAAAGATGAGCAACCGTCTCGGTGTTTGACATGCACATGAGGCAAATATTACGGATCACCATTGTGCACTTTTGAAGATTATCCGTTGTCAAGACTTTTCCCATAGTAACACACATGCCTGTTTCAACTTTCAACAAACTTGCCACCCCTCTGATCTAATATCGGGTGGTAGGAAAGATCAAACAGAAAAGAGCCCTGATTTTTCTTTTCACCGCACCATCCAATCATGATCTCTTATGATTGGAATGCATAAATAAATGTGATCTAGGAGTCTAATCAACTCCACCTCATCGTCGATCATAAAACCATGGTGAGGAGACCAAACAATGGCATCGCCATAATGGAAAAACACCTCTTCACCGGAACATTACGAGCAGTGGCAAGCTGGACCAATCTCGGAAACATATCTTGTAATGATTCTTCCCCAATCCAAACATCCTCCCAAAAGCGAATCTTTGCCCCGCCCTAGCACAAAGCCAACCCCTTCACAAATTCCAGTTTAACAGATATTATACCTTTCTAAATTGCCAAGGCTCTATACATGGAAGAGTCCTTACTCAATACACCAACCTCCTCATCAAACTATATTTATACAGTTTGATATTTAATTCACGTGAATGAGGGAGTTTGTCTAGATGCCACCACATGCTAGTATGTCAAATTGAGATGAGATCTAATCCATCCACCATGAGGGTCTCACTATTATGATGTTTTGGCCCAAGAATCGATTTGATCCAAGGTAATGGCCGACCATTATAGACTGTTATGTTATGGGCCAAAATGGCTATTACGGCCCCATAACAATATTAAAAAAATAAAAAAATGTGAAAACATAATAGAAAAATTCAGAAAAAAAAATAAAAATAAAAATGAGAGGATTCAAAACATGTATTCTTTTCTAGTTTTGAACATGTTTATGAAGAGGTGTAAAAGGCCATTCTTTGGTAAGAATGATGTCTCGAGCTGCCCAATGATATTATTAATTTGATAGTCTTAGACCGACTCCAAAACTCCTATATTTAATATTTTAAGTATCTAATATCAATGATGCAATACAAATTTGAGAAAAATAAATTCGGATGAATAGTAATGGACCAATTTGGATACACTCAAAGGCCCTCAAAATGGACCAAAATTCATGCAATTTGTTGAACTTATCTCACTAATGTATATATCCCTAACCACTTGACATCATTTCCCTCAAAAATTTGAGAAAAAATTAAAATTAAAATCGGATGAACAATGTCAAGCCAAGGTAGGACCACTCGAATGACCCTAAAGCAAAACCGAAATTCATGCAATCCATGACATTCACCCCACTAATGCAGATCCCCAAGCATTTGACACCATTCTCCTCAAGAAATTCAAGATTTTTAAATTAAAAATTAAAAATAAAAATGCCACTATTCATCTCAAAAGTTACCTGAAACCACAAAAAAATAAAAAATAAAAATAGAAATAAAAGAAAAGGAGATGAAAATAACTGATTCGGTGTAGGCATGCATAGATCTAAATTCTATACATGTATTTAAACAATCTACAATCCAAATATGTTATAAAAGGTTATAAAAAAAAACTAAAAACTTAGATACCGCTGGAAATTATATAAAATTTAAAATAAAAATAAAAATTGAAAAACTATATAAACATGATCAAATCGAACACAAATATACCAAGATTTGGTCAATTTGGTAATATAATGTTGAACTAATATATTTGTAGCAAGAAAAATTAAAAATAAAAAAATAAAAATTTACCTATTTTTTCAATATTCCCCAAATTTAACCCTGAATCTTTGATTCTTAGAAAATGATTTAAATATTGTGTTTCAATCTTCAAAAATTGCACAAATCTAGTCGAAAATGGATTAAAAAAAAGCCTCAAATAGCAAAATTATCAAAAAGAAAAGGGAAAATGGGAAAAAGGTGAAAAACACATGCCAAAGGGGAACATATATGTGTAATGGGCCTGGGCCATTGTGCATGGTCATAACTCATAACGGACTATCACGGGCCCATTATAGTCTGAAATTTTTTATACGGGCTGTTACGACCTCGTAAAGCATAACGGTCATCACATATGTTTATGTTGGTTTAATCTACTAATCAGGTGCCCACGGTTAAGAAAACAAAAGTGCACCTCAGAAAAACTTCACAAAGCTTCCTATGCAGTCCACTTATTTGGGACATAGTGGCCCACTTGGTCAATATATTAGCATAATTTCTTGGTGAGAACATTAATTTGCTCAAACCTACCTAAATATGTAAACATGTCTTTTAGCATCTCCTAAGTTTCAATGAAAAATTTCACCTTTACCTCCATGTTTCCCCAATGTTTCCCTCACTCAACGATATTTTTCCAGATACTAACGATAATATTGTCGATATCCATATGAGTTTCTGTATCCCCAGTCATCGATACATGTAACAATATCGATACACCAAACAATAGGTCCACCTAATGGATGGCTTGGATATTTTACCTATCGACTGGAATATCATACATCATGGCATGTGTGTTAGTTGACTTTGAATGAGATGTGGGCCTAGCAAAGCCCACAAATTTTTAAAATTTCCCTCAAGCAGAAGAGTAATTTCCCTTAGCGTGACCAGTGTTCGAAATATCAGTATTGCATTACGTATCACATCCTTGGGATACAGATACGTATCGATTATCGCACGGGATATATCATTTGTATTGGGTAATTTATCGCACTTTTTGAGAAACATAGGGAAACATTGGAAAAATGGTTGAATGTTTCAATGAAGCTTTAGGGATTGTTGAACAAGACCTTAATACACACATTTAAATCATAACATATCAAAAAAGAAATGCACATAAAAGGTTTTCTTTGTATAGGGTCCTAAGCTATGCGTTGTTTAATTGAACTAATGCAATTATAATAAAATTGAATGTGTAACATTTAGAGTGTATGTGATGATCATTTCATCAAACACTCCTAAATAATTCGAAATTAATATCAATTGATAGCTAGCTGAAGGGAAAATTTGAAGAAAAAAAATAATATTTAAATAATTTTTTATTAAATTTTAATTAAAAACGATTTTTATTTTTTGAAAATTGACAAGGACTTAACAAATTAGTAGAGCAACCCTCATACATGCTTGATTTCATGTTTCGAGTTCAACATTGCAAGCAATTTGGGAGAAATTGGGAAAATTTTGAAATTTCCCCAAATCAGACCACCTACACACAAATTTCAAAAATTAGTGTGTATATGATGATCATTTCATCAAACACTCCCAAATACTTCGAGATTAGTCTCAATTGCCAGCTGGTTGAAGGAAATTTTCGAAAAAGAAAAAGCACGGAGAACATGAAGAACCAATGGATTTATAACCATTTAACATTGATTTAACATATATATATATATATATATATATATATATATATATATATATAAACGGAATCAAAAATTAAAAATGCTCACCAGATCGAACATGTGGGATATATTGGCACTACCTGTGCGTTTCATATCGCACAGGTGGGATACAAGATATATCGTGGGATATACGGCTGATATTGTCGATATTTAAGACATGTTGCATGACATGTATGCCACTACAAGTGCAGGTCGTGGGCCCATCGGGGTGTGCACATGGCATCCATGATCCAACCCATTCATTAAGTATACACCCCAAAGTTATACACCCCAAAAAAATTGGGTC
Source organism: Magnolia officinalis (assembly GCA_021015155.1). Lineage (NCBI taxonomy): Eukaryota > Viridiplantae > Streptophyta > Magnoliopsida > Magnoliales > Magnoliaceae > Magnolia > Magnolia officinalis. The sequence goes on from JAJHSJ010000015.1 coordinate 29,997,912, forward strand.
AATCCAATGGTAGTGAATTTGGAGGTTTTTGGATGCTTATCCTTTGCTTTCTTGGGCGGGGGCCTGAGTATACTAGCATATTGAACTATAGGAGAATCGAAACAACGAATTAGACAAATTAAGCAACAAACTAAATAAGCCTATCCCAAAAAGCTGAGTAATTCTGATAAGTAACAAATTGAAAACTACGAATTCGAACTTGATTTGGTCAAATTGCGATTCAGCTAACTATGGGCTTAACCAAAATGCATGGAACGTAAGCAGAATTACATAAAAAGACAGCGACTCCAATCTGTTTTGTAATCTCCCACTTGAAACAAAATGCATAGCGGTAACCCAATCCAATTCTAAGTGGCACATGCAAACAAACTGTTAAAGTGGCTCAAGCTTCATCAGAAACTAAAGACCATAAAGACATGCTACAAAGAGAACAAAATTGACATTTCATTGGAGAAATGGAAAAAAAAAGAATTATTTGGCACGGGCATAAAAAATAACTGAAGAGTTTGATTAGGATAATAGGAAGCAAATAAAAGATATATGGTGCAAACCTGAGCCAATAAGTCAATACTACGCCGTAAGAGGCGAGCTAGATCCCCCTCATCCATTGCACAATCCATCACAATTTCCCGCCAAGTTAAGCCAGAGGCCCAAGCCTCAACCATGCCGGAGAATTGGCTATCTAATTCACAAGGTATCTACACACACACACATGATGACATCAGTACACTAACTTTTGAAGTTAAAAATAAAAAAAAAAAAACAAAATGAAAGAGAAATGTTTATTTTACTAATTCACTCACATTTACCCCATGTTTATCTTGGAGTTGCAAGAGTGAGCTTCTCTGCTCATCCAACAACATGATGGCATTGACTACTTTAGTGGAAGGTTCATATATATAGCTGCACTCATAGAAATAAAAATTTGAGCAAAATGTGTCATTCAAAAATCCATTTACATTCAATTGTTGTTGACCAGAAAAAAGTATTATCTATTATTCCATCGTTTCATGATATGTTTTGTTAACATAGTTGCTATAATGTCTTAATATGAAAATCAAAAGGTGCAACAGCATACACATGGGACCTATAGTTAGGATTTTAACCAATTATTAATTTGAATATCTTATTATATGAACTGGGCACTCATTAAAAAATTTGAAAATCTACCAGTGCAAGATTTTAAAAATCACGTTATGGATGATGGTCCAACCCTTAAACTCGACTAGGTCAAGGGGCTGACAAAGTTCCAAAAAGAACATTCGACAAATGGGTTTGAGTCTTTGAGCTTGAGATGGTTGAATCATAGTCTGACATGGGAGTTGGCATAATCATCCCTGCTAAATTGTTGCCTGACAAATCTCTGTTGTAACAGAAAACCAGATTGTCATGAGTTGATTCACACTGTGAGTTCTTTCAAGCAACTTCATCTAAAAAGGCTTTATAAAATGCAAGAATCATCCTCTGTTTGCAGCTCTGGGGCTAATAAACAGTTTAAAGTCTGAGGGGCAATAGGAGCTATGGAGGTAACAGGGTGCCAACCTCATCTATTTATTTGACTCTTATTCTAAGACTATGAGAGACGAAGGAAGTTTCAAGGGCTTTGAACTTTTGACGCATCTAAGAATTTTTGGAGCATATGGGCACTATCAAGTATCATCATTGATACACATCACGCATATCAACAATACAAAGTAATTTTGTAAAGGGCTTTTGTTGATTCATTGGGGATGTATTGATGATATCATGATATATTGTGCGATATCATTGATACATTGTGTGACCCCTTGTTTATCATATCAGATACATATGATACTTATCGATGCTATAAACATTGAGACCCACTTTATGAGTAGATTAAATGAGCAGACAACGAAAATTGACACCCTCATGATAGCTAGAGAAGCGACAACCATGAGCATTAATGTCGACAAAGTTATGATAGAAGTGGGTCTTAGGGCAATTCATTTGACTCCTTCATGAGGGCCCGATATTTGGAGGCAAGGGCAATGAGGCATCAGGGTCGCACTCAAGGGGGTGGTGGGCGAATCATAGAGCGAAGGTGATCGCACTTTGTCCCCTTTCTGATAAAGATGATAATGCCATGTTGATATTCGTTTAGAGAGACTAACTTAGAGGCCTCTTAGCCCATTCAATATGGAGAGGGAGTTTGACCACCTCACCCATTACCCAAACGATGGAGTCGTGTGGCCCCACCTAGGGCTTTTAAGACAGGTCAGCATTTCTCACAGCATAGGAGACTACTAGTATGCGATGAGATGGCTATTTCCATAGAGAATTGTGTCATAGAAGTTTTCGAAGGGGAGCTCCACTTCCATTTTACATTACAAATATGGCTCATGTGGTTGTGAGATGATGCATTCATGGTCATCTAACTTTAATTACCATCAAGAGTATGACCATGAACACGAACAGGGAGGGATAAGGGTATGGGGTGTGACACAGTCGCCATTGGGAGCAACAGTGATAATTATGATGACTGCTCCACAGATGGGCAAACTGGTGCACTTTGCTGAGGGTGGGTACTGGTGATATGTTGTAGTACCTTGCATGGTATCATCAACTCACAATCTCAACATAATATTGCATTTATGTGGAAAGGCAGCAATATGGCCGCCTTGGTAGGAACTGGGACAACAATTTCTAGCCGCCTCAGAATTACATGTGGATCTAAGATGAATGTATATTTTGTTCATTTTAGATTTCTTTGGAATTCATTGCATTTTATTGGTCGCATTATATGAATGATAGGAACTCATTTTTATATAGTTGTATTACTGATGGCTAACAGCTAGGGTTTTGGTCCTTCAAAAATGGAAAACGATTATGAATTGTTATTTTTCATAGTGGTTTGAGTTCTAAATATGCCCTCAACATCTAATGTTTTACTGAAAAATTCCACATTTCTCCTAATATTTCCCTAAACTATGATAAGATCCTAGTTAGTTGGGATAAGGCTTAGATGATGATGGATGATGGCGATGATAATGTTGATGATAATGATGTGATATTTCCTGTTCTTTCCATATTTCAAGGGTGTTGTAATGCATGGTGTGATCTAGATATATAAAACATTACTTAAGGGCATGTTTGTTTCAATACAAGTAGGGTTGAAGGTCGGGTGGGTTGGGTCGGGTTGGTGCTCCACCCTAGCCCAACCCAAGGTTCCTATACCTCAACCCTAACCCAACCCAACCCAACCTCGGGTTGGGAATTCTCAACCCAAGCCCAACCCAAGCGGGCTCGGTCGGGTTGGCCAAGTTGGTCGGGTAGATATATGCTAATATTTTCATTACTACATTAGTCTATTATATTTTCAATACACATCTTATTTTTTGTACCTATAATTTTATTAATTATATATGTAGTTATTTATCGTAAAGAAGTTCATTTATTCTAAACAAACATGCTAAAATATAGAACAACTACTCCTTTAAAAGTCGTATTGTGTATCAAGCAATCTATTTGGGAGAGAAAAATTCGGCGCATCTTGTTGGCTTGAGTCATCGAAAATGACATGGACCAATGAAACCCGACGGCATTGGAATTTCCCGAGCCTTCAACACAGGCGATCCACACTCAATTATAATTAATTTATAAAGAACTTATATATTGATCGGGTTCGGGTTGGGTCGGGCAACTCGAGACCTCAACCTGAGCCCAACCCAAGTTTTATCGGGTTGGTGTTTGTATGGCCCAAGCCCGAGACCAAACCCGATACATCCTGCCCAAGCCCAACCCAATGTCGGGTCGGTCAGGTTGAACCCGCCCAACTTTCAGCCATAAATACAAGTACATGTAATTGTATGATAAAAGCATCATAATTACAGCCATTCTCTGTTTGAAAAAAGAGGAATTACTCCAACAAAACTCAACCTTATTTCTCATTGAAACTCTATGGCCCCACCATGATGTATGAGTTATATCCATGCCGTCCATTCATTTAAATTTTTTTTTTTTTTTTTCAGATCATGTTAGCGCAAGAGCCTAAAAATGGGGCAAATACAAAGCTCAAGTGGACCACACCAAAGAAAACAGTGGGTTCAATGGTGGAGTCATTATTCCCACTTCTTATGATGTGGTCCACTTAAGCTTTGGATTCGCCTCATTTTTTGGCTCATGCCTTAAAATGATCTGAAAAAATGAATGGACTGTGTGGATATAATGCATACATCATGGTGGGGCCCACATAGTGATGCAAGCCCACGGGCCATCTAGGCCCACTATGGGACCCACCAATAACGTAGGCCCAACATGTGCTGATTTTTGGGCTGATTATTTACAGATTTGGATATTATAATTTACTATTTTTGGGAGATATGGGGGAGCTAATTTAAAGAGATGTGATGAGGGTGTAACTAGTATGATTAAAGATATGGGCTAGATTTAGAATTTTGATTGCTTTCCATGTTTGCTTTTCTTTAGACTTTTGACTTATGAAGAAAGATTAAATTAGTTTGTAATAAATCATGATTGATTCTCTTGGTTGTAGTGATTTCAATTATAGATTCCTTTAAGATCTATAAATAAAGGGGGTGTAGTGGTGTAGGAGTTGGTAGATTCGAATAATTTTCTAAGTGTGGTTTTTTCTATTAAGTTTTTGTAAGATAAAAGGTTGATATCAATAAAAGTTATCTCCCACTCCACTCCATTATTCTTCCGAGGATTCTTCTTCTTCTTCTACTTATTTATTTATTTATAAATCTTAACACTTTGGGTATCGAGATCTCATTGACTCGATAATCGGGTTGCACCACTTTGGTATTAGAGCGGTTCATCTTTGGGGTCAACTCTACAACATCCTCTAATGGCTTCGAAGGGGGTGGCACAAAAGAGTTTGTACAAGTAACCCAATTGATCCACACACTTACAGAGCAAGTAGATCAACTCGTGGTAGGCAATCTAACTAATCAAGTGAGGGAGCTCTAGCATGGAGGGAATCCAGAGATCGAACTTGGAGCACATGGACACGTAGGGGGAGGTCCCCACCAAGGTCCTAACTAACTACGGGTGGCCCTGGTTTTTCAAGACACCAATGATCGGACCCTTCGATTGTTGAAACATGATAGAGAGCCCAAAATTAAGGTAGAAATTCCGGAATTTCATAACTGGTTGCATGTTGACGACTTCATTGATTGGCTAAACAAGGTGGAAAAAGTGTTTGACTACAAGGAAGTCGTGTGGATATTGGAAGGTGAAGCTAGTAGCTGCAACGTTTTCCAGTCACACGTTTGCATGGTGGGATGATCTCCAAGCCGAATGAATCTGTCAAGATAAAGAGAAAATAAATTCTTAGAAAAAGATGAAAAAGAAGTTAAAAGGAAAGTTCTTACTTGTGACTTACGCCTGTGACCTCTATCAAAGATGTCACAATCTACGTCAAGGGAATAAGTCAGTAAATGAATACACTGAGGAGTTTCATACCTTGACATCATGGACAAGGTTTTGTGAGTATGAAGACAAAAAGATTTCAAGATATCTCAATGGTCTTAACCCATATATTAGAAATGAATTGGCTTTCAAAGATGTTTTTTAAATGTTTGATGCATATACACTTGCGTTGAAAGCTGATGAGTAATTAATTGGGGGCTTGGGAGATGATTTGACACCCCATGAGGGTTGTCATTGATGATGGGGCAACATGCTAACTTCCCATGTAAGGCAACCATGGGGCTTTTGATGCGGACATTAGTGGTGCACCCTTTAGAGTGTACTAGAGGAGGAGGCGTCGCCGACAAAGTACCGGAGCAGAGTTGATGTGGATGGACGCTGGGTCCATCAAACCCATTTTCTGAAGCTCTACGAGTGCAGGAGCAGCATGACCGCACCTTAACTGCAAGCCCATGGGTCCGATTTCACACCCTGTCGTGTGGGTGTTTTTAGTTTTAGGCGTTTTTTGTTCTTTTCCTTGTTTTTAGGGGCTTTAGTGCACTTTTTACTTTTTTTTCATCTTTTTGTTATTTTCCTTGTTTTCAGGGGCTTTAGTGCACTTTTACTTTTTCCATGGCTTATATATACTGTGAGAAACCCTATTTTAAGGGAATGAATAAGAATTCGTATGTTTTTTTTAATCTCTTATATCAAAGAGATTAAGGTTTCAGGATTGGCCCTTGGGTGTTGAGGATTGCACCCTGGTTTCAAGCTTCTTTCTTCCTAAATCTTCGAGGTGCAGGAAAATGTAAGAATCATCCGCCTTCTTTTCTTTTGATGACAAAGGATGTGTACTTTCTTCATCTCGAACCCTCCCTTCTTCATCCATTTCGTTCCTCTGGACATTCCCTTTTGGTTTAAACGGAAAAGAGGGATGACTAGTCAGTAGAATCAGATCCAAACTTGATCATGGACTGACTTATGCTAAAGCTGGGATATCCTCATATCCTTGGGTCCTCCCTTTTTACTGTTTATGTAATTTTATGCTAAGAGGCATGATCCTGACGGAATGATCTCATCTCTGTGTTGAGATTTGCCTAATCCCTTTGATTGAAAACAATTGGTTGATTTATTTATTTATTTGAATCTTGTCATCCTGATTATACATGCATCTAGGGTTAGGCCATCACATGTCTCTGCATCAGTTTTTGGTATCAGAGCTTAGATTTTAGCGTAGGTTAGTTTATCGACAATCCCTGTTTTTGGTGAAATTTTTCTAAAGAACCCCTTAACCAAAATCGTAAAAAAATCGTAGAGGACATTTTGTTGAGTTTAGTTAGCCAATTTTCCTAGGTTTTGTTGAGTTCAGTTAGCCATTTTTCTAAGGTTTTGTTGAGTTTAGTTAGCCATTTTTCCTAGGTTTTGTTGAGTTCCCATATAGATCTAGGCCATATAGGGTAGTTGTATTGCATTGGTATCATTGTTCTTACCCCTTCTCACACATAGATCTAAGACCATTCACTTGTCATTCCTGGTGTATGCCCAAGCGCTCTGGTCGTGGATTTGGTCTCCATTACACCATGGATTTTGATCAATTTGCTAAAGCTATGGAGGGCCTAACTAAGAAAATGAATCAACAGTTTCGAACCTTGAGGGATGATATCGCGCAGCAGTTTGCGCATCAAGATTGTAGGTTTACACATCTAGAGGAAAGAGCTATGCATTTAGAGGCTGGTATTCCAATTGCCACTGTAGGTGGTGCCCAGACGACCCCTAACACTGGGGTTGTCGATCAGTCCCAAGTTGTGGGCCATGATCTGCCTATGGATGGTTTGGGTGCAGGCCAGGCCTGTGGGCTTGACAACAGATACGATGAGGTGTATTCATTACCACCTACACACAAATGCGATCCTGTTCTTCCCGCCCAATGGGAGGGCCATGGTGGGGTGCGTCCTCAACAACCTCACAGATACCATGAGCACGAGGACCCTATAGCTAGGGTTATAAAGGGCATCAAGGCTGACCCCCCCAATTTTGATGGGAGATTGGACCCCAAAGTTTTTTCCGACTAGTTAACAGACATGGACCACTTCTTTAAGTGGCATAGTCTGCCAGACCCATGACAGGTCTGGTTCGCCAAGATGAAATTGATAGGCCAGACAAAACTATATTGGGGAAATGTGGAGCGTCGCCGTGAGCGATCTGGAGAGGGGCCAATTCTCTTTTAGATTGAGAGGAAAGAGTTGTTGTGATATAAGTATGTTCCCCTTTCTTACAGACAGAGGCTGTTGGTGATGGGGACATCATGCGCACACCACCCTCCTACGCACGTACGTATGCAGGAGGGGCCCACCATCGATCTGGCTCGATGACGACGTCCAGGGAGGGCCTCCTAGCTAGAAGACGAAGTTTTGGTTCAAAAGGGTGAGCACGATAGTCAAGAAAAGCTCATCATGGGATCTCATGATCGTGGCCCACTCGTCAGATTGATGTCATATCTTAGGTTTTGCTTATTGTTATTATTTAGAACATCGTGAACGCTTTGGATTTCTTTGTTTAGTTTTTATTTTAGTTTACTTCACCGCCAAGTAATAGGTTGCACACATGGTGCGAGTTTTAGGGTATAAGATTTTCCCTATAAATAAGCACCCCTTGTAGTTCTTTTGATTCATTGAAGTTTAATAAAAATTCCTGCTTTATTTTTCTACTCTCTACGTGAGTTGTGGAAGAATTCAAAAGTGGGTGCGAAGCCCTCCCTTCTTCGAAGGGCTAACCACCGTGGTGCGTAGCCACATCTATCCCCATCCGCCCCTACCCTCTTCTATCCATATCTCTCATCTTCTATCATCATTATTACTTTAAACTTCCCAGCTTTTGTAGCTATTCATCCCCCTACAGCCAGTTTCCAAAATCTGGACCTGTAGGAGGGCTGAAACTTCGGCGGAGCACTACGCCTCGACCTTACGTCGGAACATCGTCAAACTTGGAGAGATTGAAGGTCTCCCCTGGCCGACCAAGGCCTAGGTGTCACTTTGGGGAAGCGGGCTTCCATCACACGTGCAGCCAGCCCACCCGCGTACGTGCGTCAGCCCCGGGTCACCATCTGCACGCAGGAGCTTTCTCCGAGTCAGGTTTTCCTCTTTTCATTCATATTTCCTAAACCCTAGCCTTAGTTTGCATTAACCCTAATTTATTTGCCCCTTTTTTTTTTTCACTCTTAGGTTCCTTGAATTGAAATTGGGGAATCCCTTGGATTAGGGATTGATTACTACGCATGTGTGGATGATTATTTCTTATCTTTGAGTATTGTTTGGTTCATAATTTTTATTGATCCTGCCCTATCATGTGTAGGCCTGGACCCGCATAGATTCCCCTTAATTGAATGTTTGGACTTTCATGTGGGATATGGAATTTGTGTAATTGTTTCTGAACTAACGTGATCTTAAGCCTGAAATCTCGCATATCATATTTAATTTTCATGTCCTGTATCAGTTGGATCAATGACACACTTTGCGCTAAGGATCCATGACAGTGATGGAATACATCGCCAAGTTCAATGAATATATGATGAGGTGCGATGTGGATAAGGACCCTGCTCTGGTTCTCTCTCGTTTCTGTATGGGCCTCAGGCCTGAGCTTCAGTGGGAGCTCACGCTTCACATGGTTACCAGTTTGGAACATGCTTACTAGGTGGTGCAGGAACTGGAGCACTATGTGCGCTTGTCCAATGTGAGGGGGATTGATTTTCGACCTATTGTGCCTAGAGTAGCTCTGTAGGGAGCGAGACCCCAGGTCGAAAATCAACCCAGATCTAAACCTGGTACCTAGCCAGTCAACATAAATCGAAGTAAAAACGCAGCTGGACCAAGTACTAGCCCGCAATGCCAGGGCAGTGCTACCGTTGTGGTGGCATAGGTCACATCGCCACAGAGTGTCCAAATAAGGGTGGGCGCATTGCCTTTGTTTCCGAACACCTCATAAAAGAAGTGGTAAATAAAGTTGATGGCGACTAGGATGATGAGGAGATCATTATCCCATCCCTTGAGCCGGCTAGTGATGCCGATGATGATACTTTGGAGATTACCCCACTTGCAGTTGTGAGGTGCGCCTTGACCCAAGTGAAGGAAAGCGAAGATTAGCGCAGAACCACCATTTTTCACACTTACACCAAGTGTGGAGAAAAGAGCTGCAAAGTGATCATAGATAGCGGGAGCTGTGAGAATGTAGTTTCCCCAGTTACTTTGAGTCGCCTGGGGAGATTGGCGCAAAACCACCATTTTCCACTCTTACGCCAAGTGTGGAGGAAAGAGCTGCAAAGTGATCATAGACAGTGGGAGCAATGAAATTGTAGTTTCCCTAGTTACTGAGTCGCCTGGGGTTAAAGCCAGTCCCTCATTGAAATTGCGGTAAGACCGCTACAATTGAAGTACGGATGTATGTCCAAGTGTCCTAGAGGGGGGTGAATAGGACTTTTAAAAACCTTTAATCCTATTAAGCTATAAATTCTACCAATTTAAATCAAGTTAAGCAGGATTATCAAGAAACCATTCATATTCAAAATCTAAGATAGTGAGAAATCTAAGTGCTGCATTCTATCAAACACGTATTGTGCATAAAGTAACCATTCCAACAGTTAAAACATATGAGCAAGATCAATCATCACAAACACAACAATATATAGTGGTTTGACTACATGCCTACTCCACTCCCAGCTGACGCACTCCACCCTCAAGTGTTCTGTATTTCACTATCCAATGGTTTTAAATCAAGTTAACCATAAACCTTCACAACCTACACAAGGTATGAACTAGGTGCCTGCCCAAGGAAAATCCATATGGTCCTACACAAGGACACTATACATATTCTCCCGTCGGAGGCCTATGAAAGGTCTTAACAAGTTTGGGAACAAACTCTGAATCCTAATCCTACACAAGGAAGGGGCTTCAGACTCTATGGACTCTATTACTTACTTGTAAGTGAGTGAGCCCCTTGTCAGCACATGTTGGTGAAGATCTTCCTCTTGATGAAGAGTCTTCAGCTCCCTTGAACCGCAACCGTTTGTTGATGCTCCAATCAATGTTCCAAGGTTGTTGGTTTAGGGTTTGGTTTGATCTTCTCTAATAAATGATTTGTCTTTAGAGGTTATAGAAGATTCCCATGAGCTAAGCATTCAAAGATTCCAGCACAATGATTTACCATTAAAGAGTGCTATTTAAAACTTAATGAATGCCCGAGTTCATAATTCAATCTAAGAAATGAAGATGCAAATAAATGCTTGAGCAATGGATTGAATGATGAACTCTTATGGGAAAGAGGGCTTGAGGATGAGGGTATTAACTACTACATTAACTATCTCAGGCTCTCTTCAATTCTTGCTCATTTTTCCAAGAAACAACCTAAGAGTTTATAAAAAGTTGAATCCCAACGGTCAAAAAATGGGCAAAATTCTGTTTTTGTCGATGCCATTAAAAGGTCTTCGATGCCATCGACTACTTGCACCAAGGTTTTTTCAAATAGGTGTTGGACTGCTTCTATCCAATGCCATCGAAGATGCCTTTAGTGTCATCGAGAGATGGTTCGATGCCATCGTGATTTTCTATGTAAAATCCACTTTGGTTGCTAGATAGATTTGTCCATTTTCGATGGTATTGATCAGACCTTCGATGCTATCGAAATTTGAATTTCGATGTCATCGAACGGTATTCGATGTAATAAAAAATATTAGATTTTCCTTGAAAGCTTGCTGGACAAACTGGTCCATATTTCGATGCGATCGATTTGCATTCGATGCCATTGAGTACTTACTTCGATGCCATCGAAAGGATTTCGATTACATCGAATAACACTTAGAGAAAAAATCATAGTTGATAGAGGAAGTGACAAAAATCGATGCAATCGAAGTGGGTTCGATGTCATTGAAACTTAAGTTTCGATGCCATCGAACCTCCTTCGGTGCAATCGATAATTCCGGCTTGTTTTTACAAATGTTGCTGGACAATTATGCCTCTATTTTGATTCCATCGAACATTGTTCGATGCCATCGAAACTTCCCTCGATTGCAGCTCAATGCAATCGTCAATACATGAATTTTACATGTTTGATTCCATTCTCTACCAACTCTAAGATATCTCTAATCTAAGCTTACCGTGGAGTTTGTGAATATGTTTTTGGGTAAGATTAGTTCATTTTAATTTGGGGCATATATCTGATAGGCTTTAGTTAGAGAGATGAGGCTTCATACCTATTAAGCGCATTCGTACATATTCATCTTGATGAGTCTTGAAGTTGTGATCTTCAATTTGGGGCTCACTTGACAGACGGACTCATCATTCACGTATAATGACAAACAAGGGCACTTTCACTCACCCCAACCCCTACAGAGTTTCTTGGGTGGATGCGACATCCCTTCCTGTGACCCAGAGATGCCTTGTTACGATTGAGTTTGGACCATATAAGGACAAGTTATGGTGTGACGTGGTCACAATGGATGTTGGTCATATAATCTTGGGAAGGCAATGGCTTAATGACAAAGATGTCACAATATTCAGGCGTACGAATAATTGTGTTGAAGTATGAAGGAAAGAACTTTTTTTGAGCCCACTCCCGCCCAAATCGTCCACATGAGCGAAAGATGTTGCGTCCCGGGGCAGTTCTAAGAGTCAAAGGGTGCCTTAGTCGAAGTCTCTCCACATCATAGATGCCAAGGAGTTTGAGAGAGAGACCAAGGCGGGGACTATGGTGTACGACCCACTGGCTAGGGAGAGTACACCCAAGGTTGCTATGGGGATACCCCTAGGAGACTCGTCCGGTCCTAGAGTTTCGGGATGTCTTCCCTGATGACCTTCTAGACGAGCTTCCATCGACGCGAGACTTCAGCATGTGATAGATCTCATCCCAGGGGCGACCCTAGCAAACCTCCCTCACTACAGAATAAACCCCACTGAGCATGTCATGTTGAAAAGGCAGGTGGATGAATTACTTAAAAATGGATTCATTCGTGAGAGTCTGAGCCCATGCGTCATGCCTGCGCTTCTTAGGCCCAAGAAAAATGGCACGTGGTGCATGTGTGTCGATAGTAGAGCCATAAACAAGATCACTGTCAAGTATCGGTTTCCATCCCGAGGCTTAATGACATGCTTGACATGATAGCCACCTTTATATCTTTTCGAAAATTAGCCTTAAGAGTGGTTATCACCAAATTCATGTTCGCCAGGGAGATGAATGGAAGACTGCCTTCAAGACGAAGGACGGGCTGTATGAGTGGCTGGTTATGCCCTTTGGGTTAACCAATGCCCCAAGTACGTTTATGAGGGTGATGACCCAGGGGTTGTCACCCTTTATGGGCAAATTTTTAGTTGTGTACTTCAATGATATCCTCATCTATAGTACGTCCCATAGCCAGCACATCGAGCACTTGAGGCAGGTCTGCAACACCTTGCACGCAGAAAAGCTCTATGTGAACCTCAAGAAGTGTTCCTTCTTGATCTCCCGAGTTGTCTTCCTGGGGTTCATCATATCGTCAGAGGGTATGTCTGTAGACTATGAGAAAGTCAGGGCCATTGTCAATTAGCCTGAGCCGAGTACCATACACGACAAGTGAAGCTTTCACGGCCTAGCTACATTCTATCAGCGGTTCATCCGTGGATTTAACTCAATTATGGCTCCCATCACAAATTGCATATGAAAAGGGGAGTTTCGATGGACTAAAGCCGCAGCATGGGCTTTCTCTGAAATTAAGAAGAAGATGACAGAAGCGCCAGTCATGCGTCTACCTGACTTTACCAAAGTCTTTAAGGTAGCATGTGACGTGTCAAGAATTGTCATAGGCGGATTGTTAAGCCAAGAGGGACAACCTGTGGCCTTTTCAATGAGAAGCTGAACGAGGCTAAACAACACTACTCCACTTATGACAAAGAATTCTATGCGGTTGTGCAACCATTGTGCCATTGGCAACATTATTTATTACTGCAAGAATTCTTCATGTTCTCTGATCATGAGGCCTTAAAATATTTGAGCTCTCAAAAGAAGTTGAGCCCTAGGCATGCCAAGTGGGCACAGTTTCTTCAAGAGTACACGTTTGTGCTTAAGCACAAGGCCGGAGAAGAGAATAAGGTTACTGACGCACTTAGCCATCATATCATGAGTATTGAAGTTATAGGCTTTGAGCAATTTAAGGGTGAGTACTCAAACTGTCCGGATTTTGGGATCATTTATGCGTCGTTGTCTAGTGACTTGCCCTCAAGGAGTGTGGAGTTTGTCCATACAGATGGATATCTTTTTAGAGAGGACAAGCTCTATATCCCACGCACATTCCTCTGTGATTTTCTAGTTTGGGAGTTGCATGCTAGAGGGATGACAGGTCACTTTGGTCGAGATAAAACAAATGCCCTTGTGTCTGATCATTTCTATTGGCCTAATCTCCAGCAAGATGTGGCTAAGATTGTAGGGCAGAGTAGGGCAGAGTCGGACATGTCGACTGGCGAAGCAGAGGAAGCAAAATACAGGTTTATATACTCCTTTGCCAGTTCCACATGCCCTTTGGCAAGATGTTAGTATGGACTTTGTGCTTCGGCTTCCCAAGACTATTCGTAAGCATGATTCCATACTCGTGATTGTTGATCGATTTTCTAAAATGGCCCATTTCCTACCATGTAATAAGACCTAAGATGCCTCCCAAGTTGTTAAGTTATTCTTTAAGGAGGTGTAACTTCATGGAGTATTTAGATCCATCGTGTCTGACAGAGATACTAGGTTCACTAGTTATTTTTGGAAAACTCTCTGGCATCTTTTGGGTATGAGGCTCCAGTTTTCTTCAAAATATCATCCCCAGTCGGATGGTCAAATAGAGGTAGTGAACTGTAGCCTAGAGAATTTATTGAGATGTCTGGTTGGAGACCACCACAGGACCTGGGACACTATTCTTCCAACAGCAGAGTTCGTGTATAATTCTTCAGTGAACGAGTCCATAGGAATGAGCCCATTCGAAATTGTTTTAGGTCTTAGACCCTGAGCCCCCATATATTTGATCCCCATGGCTGCCCCACAACCTAGAGTTAGGAAAGTCCTTCACCCAACATAAACATGCATTGCATAGCGAAATTAGGAGGAAGATTAATTCAAGTAATGAACATTATAAACTTTCTGTTGACACTCATATGAGATTTAGGGAATTTTAACCTGGAGATGATGTCATGGTTCGTATTAGGTCTGATTGGTTTCCACCTGGATCCATGAAAAAACTTCATGCCCATAGCATAGGCCCACATCAAATTGTGAAAAGGTTGGGGTCTAATGCTTATGTTGTTGATATCCCTGTCATTGTTTAAATTATCGGCGATAATATCAAATTATCACCGATAATATCGGTTTCGTTACACCTGTGATACTGAATGCGCAAGTTTTCGTTTCCCTTCTAAATGTCGGCAACATCTCGTTGATTTTGTTGTTGGAATCAAAAAACTGAAAATATCGTAGATAAAGTTGCACTTACCACCCATAAGCGACCCATTTATCGTGAAATATCGCCCACAACTGAAACTCGATAGTATGGACCTACGTAAATCAGCAGAAAATTTGGGGGGGGGGGGGGGGGGGGGGGGGGGAGAGAAGGAAAAACGAGCTCCCCTCTTCTATGATATGTGTAAGTCCATAGAAAATCGGGAAAAAGAAAAAAGAAAAGAAAAACAACTTCTTTTCTTCTTGCATGCAACATCTCTCTCTCTCTCTCTCTCTCTCACCCTTTTCTGTCAAAGAATTGAAAAGGCTCTCTTTCTCTCTTTGTTTAGAGAACTGATGAGGATGATGAGGATGGAGAACATGTTCGTGGCTAGAAAATTGTGGACATAAGACATGCTTTGCTGGAAAGGAGGGAAAGTAAGAAGCGAGATCTCTCATCCTTTCTGACCTTTTATGTAAAGGGGTTCTCAGAATGATGGCTTCCAATCAATTTCTCACGCATCTTTGGTAGAGCAAGAGCTATAATGGAGGTTGTACTTCCTCAGGATCGTTTCTTTTCGAAGTTTCAGGGCTTCGCCTTTATTCAGATGGGTTTGGATGAAGAGCTAGCCCGGGCGATTGAGCTTCTTCATGGCAAAAGTTTCGACAGGCAATAAGTTACTAGTCAACAGAGCTAGGTTTGGTCCTAAGCTCAAAAGTAGTCAAGGGGGTAAGTTTCGTCGAGTTGGGAAGGCGGTGGAAGTGTTGGTCACCAACGTAGACAAAGAATGGGGGAAAAAGAACAAGCAAAACAAAGAGGTTGACCCTGAGGCAGGAAAAGCTTCCTCTGCTTTCTATAGAGATGGAGTAATGGGTGTGGCTCTTGTTCTCTCACAGAAGGAGGATTCGCGAATGGAGGATGATTGTTGTTATCGGATGGAGGAGGTTTGCAGATTTAAGTAGGTAAGGGTGAACACGAAGTTGATCGAAAAGGCCTCCGATTCTTTAAGGCGGTCTTTCGTTGCAAAAACAACCCCTAATGGTACTATTCCCCAAATTAGGATCGAGCTTGAAGATTCCTGCAGCAAGTTTAGGGATTACTCCATCAAACCACTAGGACCTACCAAGGTATGGATTTGGATTCACCCTGAGAGGAATTTGGAACTATTAATAGCTGCAGGAGGCATGCACACAAACGAGCAGATTAGGAAGGTTCAGAAGTGGGAGAATTTCTCGCACTTCGGAAGTGAACCACGATTAGGAAGGTTCATTTGGGGAATTCCTTTGGAGTTGTTGTCCCACGATTTCTTCATTGCAGCTGGTTCTTTCTTGGGAGAAGTTATGGGTATTATCAAGCTACTATGGATAAAGGGGAGGAACTAGGGGTAGCTTGGGTATGTGTAAGGCGAAAAAACACTCTTTTAAAGTTAGAAAATATGACAATAATGATGGAGGAGCGACTAAATCTAAAGGTGGAAAGGGAGGTGGATTAGGGGTATCCGACCAGGTGGGGTGAAGTCTGGAAGAGCGGGAGGTGCCCTTCTCTCCCGGCAGTAATGGCAGACAAGCTTTTGTGGATGAAGGAGCTTCTTCCCTTGCTCCAGAGGTGCATCGGTTCATAGGGAGAACGCATGTCACTGTTTGAGGGGCAAAGATAAGGTAAGATCAAACGAGGCAATGGCAGTTGCCTCACTATACGATGCTGGAACACTGGACCTCTCCTACTCTTCGACCCGTCTTTCGAATGGAGGCTCGAAGTCCAAACCTACGTCTCTTGAAAGAGGTGGTAGTGTGATCGAGGCTTCGGATATGGATCGGGACAGATGTTAAGGGGAAGTTCTTAAGGGGAGTCTGATCCTGACTTTGCTTCCTCGGAGTATCTCTCGCCCTGACATGTGAAGGGACCCTCTGTTCTCTCGAGTGGAGTCCAAAACTCATGTGATTAATGACCATAGATCTGAAAAGTGGAATTGTATCAGCCGATATGGGCATATTGTTTATGTATTGGCTCGATACGATAATCGATACGGGGTTGTATCGGCCATATAGGAAATGATCGCTCGGTATCAGCTAATACAACCCGTATTGGTACCAATATACTATATAAAAATGGCAAAAACACACCCTTTTCCCCTTTTCGATCTCTCTCTCCCTCATTTCTCCTTCAAGCCTTCGAATCACTCAAATACATTATCATATAGGGATTTTCAACGCCATTAACAACTACTTGGAGGATCAAAACATCGGATTTTAGCTGATTCAAAGGTTCGAAATAGTTTCAAGCTAGTTCTGAAAACATTGGAAAATAGGTTAAAAAATCCATTTTTCTCTTGATCCATGTTGAAATCCATAATAATGTTTTTTATATTCCTAGATTCACCAAAAACTACCATATTTGAATATCATTTAGATCTCCTTTTTTTTTTTTTTTTTTTTTTTTTTTTTTTTTTTTTTTGCATTTACACCTGATTTTTGTGTAATTTTTGAAAATCACTATTCTTTAAAGACATTACCCATTAGATCTACATTTATTTATTTATTTATTTATTTTTTTGTATTTACACCTGATATTTTTTTGTAATTTTTGAAAATCGCTCTTTTTTTAAGACATTTCCCATCACATCTACAATAGATCTAATCGGAAAAAAAGGTTTTTTATTTTTATTGATTCTCTCGAAAATTTTGAAAATTGTAGTAAACAAAAAAAAAAAAAAAAAACACTAATCACAGATCTGGAGAGGGGAGTTACTTTCGATCTGATCTGATCGGAAAAAAAAAAAAAAAAAATGGAATTTCTGTTGAAATTTCTGAAAATTACATAAAATGCTTTTTTTAAAATAAAAAATAAAAAAATATTGATTTGAGGGGGATAATTTTGTTAAGATATACACCAGATCTGAGTTGCTTGGTTGTTTTTTCAAATATTATGTCCAGTTTTCTTCAATTTCAAAAAACAAAATTGGTTAATTTTTTCAAAATATGTTGAAACAAGAAATTTTCAACATATTTTTTAAATTTGATTACGGATCTAGAGGGGAGTTATTTTCGATTAGATCTGATCAGGAAAAAAAAAAGTTTTTTTTTTTTTTTTGGAATTTCTATCGAAATTTCTGGAAATTCTAGAAAATGATTTTTTTTTTCCCCTCAAATATACTGCTTTAGGGGGATAATTTTGTTAAGATCTACACCAGATCTGAGTAATTTGGTTGTTTTTTTTCAAATATTATGTCTAGTTTTCTTCAATTTCATTTTTTTTTAATATGTCGAAACTTAAAATGTAATGCATGTCTAGGGGGAGTATTTTGCATCATATCTACATCAGATCTAATTGGTGATTTAGTTCCTCAAAACATCGGAATTCAGCCGATTTGAAGGATCGAAACAATTTCGAGCTGGTTTTGAAAAAAAATCCGAAAATAAGTATTAAAAAAAAAAAAAAAAACATTTTTTGTATTAATCCTTGTTGAAATTCATAATAACGTTTATCATATATGCCTAGATTTACCAAAAACTACTAGATTTGAAGATTGTTTTTATCATTTTTGGATTATTATTTTTTTGCATTTACACCTGATTTTTGTCAAAATTTCAAAAATAGCTTCTTTTTTTTTTTTTTTAAATAAAAAATAAAAAAAATATATCATCTCAAATATGGAGAGGGGAGCCATTTCCCATCAGATTGCAACAAATCTGATCGGAAAAAAAAAAAAGTATTTGTTTATTAAATTTGTCAAAATTTCTAGAATTTTTTTTAATTATTTATTTAAATTTGATAATAGATCTGGTGAGGGGAGTTTCTTTTTTATTTTTATTTTTATTTTTATTTTTAATACCAGATTTACATCAGATTTGATTGGCAAAGAAAAAAGAAAAAAAAACATTTTCTTTTTTGGGAATTTCTGTCAAATTTTCTGAAAATTCTAGAAAATGATTTTTATTTTATTTTATTTTATTTTTATTTCTTTCAAATATACTACTTGGGGGGGGGGGGGGGTTAGAATTCTGAAGATCTACACTAGATTTGAGTAGTTTGGTTTGTTTGTTTGTTTTTGTTTTATTTTTTTTATTATTATTATTTTTTTAATTTTATTTTATATAATATATTGAAACTTGAGATGTAATGCATGTCTAGGGGGGATTGTTTTGCATCATATATACATCAGATCTAATTGGTGATTTAGTCATTGTTGGGAAAATCGGTGTTGGGGACCTGATTTTGGGAAAATCATAAATTTATTCGATCAAGATTCTTTTTTCCCTCTTTCAAAATTTCAAATTGAATTTGTAATTTAGTTAATGATGCATTATATATGTTTAGTTTCTTAGTTGATGATGCAAATTGATAACACATTTTCATTATTGACAACACATTTATATATGTTTAGTTTCTTAGTTGATGATGCAATTGATCAAACATTTTCTTTATTGTTTTCAGTGTTCTGTTTGTGGCTATCTTGTACGAACTACAAAGTGCCAGAGGCATTGTCTTGTCTAGTCTACTACATTATTGTGTATGGAATTTGATTGGCCATTGTTGTACTTGTTGAGGATGGCTGGGAATGAGAATGAAGATGTAAGGTGGAAGTATGGAGTAAGTATAGATCGGAGTAGACAACAAATTATGTGCAAGTTTTGCAGCAGGAGTAAGAGGGGGTGTAACCCAGTGTTCGAAGTATCAGTATTGCTATAAGTTTCGCTGGTCATGTAACACCCCGGATTTTTGCCACTTGGAATTAGACGTCCTTAGGCAATGGGTCGATCCTAACACCTTATTAATTTAACTGTCTCTGGAGTATGATATGCTATTTTGGTATAATCCCACTCATGTTTATTGCGTTAATATAAACAACATTCAATCATCATTATCTATGCTGCATAAGTGATGCGTTGGAACTCGGGAGTGGAGTTTATGCTCGACCCCCAATTTTCAGGGCGTTATAGGTCAGGGATACAGAAACAATATCAATATCACCAATAATATTGTTGATAACCAGAAATGCAAGAAAACATGGGAAAACAGTAAAACTTTTAGTGAAACTTCAGAAGATGGTAAAATACACATTTGCATATTTAGGAATTAAATTTTTATTTTTTTTTAAATGTATACACAATAAGTTTTCATTTAATGGGAGCTTAAAAGCATGAGTCGTCGTAAGAACCATTTGCAAACTTTGCTAACCATCCTATCCATCCTTCCATCCAAACATCCATCGATATTGCAGAATATTGACAACTCGTGATAATTTACAAAGAATCATCAACAACAGGAAAGGAAACAAAAGATTGTGGTTTTGATATCGCACATGTTGCGATAATGATAATATTGAGATATTATCAATATTAGCAACGACAAATTGAAAATTGCATACAACAATGCGCTCATAAAAAAAAATTGAAATATAATTTTTTTTAATAAACAAACTTTCTGTGATATCTATACGTTGGCAATATTATTGAAATATCACTGATGCACTAGTGATACAAGTGTCACCTAGAATTTACACAGTTGGAAATATTGGCAATACATTGGTGATATCGATACATTAGTAATACAAGCAATGCCTGGAATTTACACAATTGAAAATATTGGCGATATCGATTCGTTGGCATAACTTAGTAATACATTGTTGATGCTTAGGATTTCTAGTACTGCTAATGTTATCAGTATTGCCAAGCTGGAGATAACGATAATATCGGAGATATTTCGATAATATCATAGATAATTCAAACAATGGCAAAACCTAATTCAAACAACACTTGGCCCATCAAAAGGGTGAAGTTTCAAGGTGTCCAAGTGTCCCTCGGGCAGTGAGGAGATGAAGAAGAACTTACAAAAAATTAAAGGTAAAAAGGTAAGGAGGGAGAAAGAGAAGAAGGCTACGCTTGATGCATGTAGAGCAGAGGTGTTTGGGGATCCTACGTCGTTGCCTGATAAGGACATTAAGTCAAGGGAGGTGACAATTGAGAGGAGGGAAAGTTTATGATCTTAACATGAGGATGAGGAGCGGCGTTAAATGTTTGGGAGGACTGGTTCAGTTCATGATGTGGGTGGGGGGAGTGGTAGTGGTAGTGGGCATGACAACATAGGATTATTTGGGAGCGTTGGGGCAGGGTAATGTCATTCCTTTAGCACGCAACGACAAGAGCCACAACCATCTCAGCCCAACCCTCCCACATCAAAATCTTAATGACAAGAGGGAGACACAAGCAGCTCCTGGTGATGAAATAGTGTTTAGTAAGGCCATTAACACGCAAAAGAAATTGAAACACATATAATCAAAGCAAATAGTGGATAATCTTAGAAAGCCAATTGCAAAGTTGTTCTTACACAATAGTATCCCTCCACATGTTGTAGATTGCCCATACTTTCAGGTGTTTGTGGATGTGGCAACTGATGCGGGACCCAGGATTAAAGTTCCCAGTTCTTATGCATATTTTTGACGTATTCAAATGAAGTGTATAATGAAGTGTGGACTTATGTACAATCATTTGAAGTATATGGGCAAGTAGAGGATGCACAGTCATGTGTGATGGTTGGACTGGCCCAACTAGATTGAGTATGATAAATTTCATGATCTACTCCCACTTGGGTACAGTCTTTATTGAAGTCATCGATTCATCTAATGAAGTGAAGAATGTTGATTATAGATTTGGCCTGATGGATAGAATGGTAGAAGAAATTGAGGAGAGTAATGGGGTGCAGGTTGTCACTAATTATGAGGCATCATATAAGTAGCATCATCTGTTTTATTCACCTTATGCAGCACATTGCATTGATCTCACCTTCAGGATATTGGGAAGAAGACTAATGTGTCGATACTTGTTGAAACGGTAATATTGATCACAACATATATTTACAATCACAATTGGATAGTTGCTCTTATGAAGAAATTCACAGGCGGGCAAGAGTTGTTGGAGCTTGGGCTGACTAGATTCGTTACAAATTTCATAGCCATGGAGAGTTTGTACACTCATAGAGGGGTACTTAGAGAGATGGTTGCATCTTAGCAATGGATCAACTCGAAGTATGGACAAAAGATGAGTGGTGCACCGGTGGAGATGTGTGCAATTATAAGAGAACAAGTATTGGAAGAAAGTCTAAGAAATTATGAAAGCAATTGAACCTTTTATTGAGGTTCTTCAACTAGTGGAAAGTGATGATAGGCCAACGATAAGCTTTTTTTTTTTTTTTTTTTTTTTTTTTTTATAATGAAGTTATGGACGGAGCAAAGTTGTCAATTAAACATGATTGTAAACACTACAAGGATTATTGGAATCTCAGATAGGCGTTGAAATAAATAACTTCACCATAATCCCCACGTGACAGGTAAACATAAGTTACAGTGATTAAATTGAGTTATTATTTTTTTCCATCCGTTCTTTATATAGTGTTGATATTCTATTGTTCTTTTTTTTAAAAAATTAACTTGTAGGCTTCTTTTTAAACCCACAATTCTGATACGTGACTACATATAAAGAAGCTGATGAGATAACTATTGGTTTGAAGAATGTCATAAAAAAGTTAAAGCCAGACGTTAACCGACAGGTTGATGCTATTAATGATGTTAACAATTATTTACATATGTAGATTGTATAGTGTAGTCTGAGACTTGTGGTACTTATTATTAGATACTATTTCACAGGTAGAGATGTATGAACTGGCAATGGGCAGCTTTGAAGATCCACTTGTATTAGTTGCAATATAAAGAACCAATCTAGGCATGTGTATTAAGTTATAAACTATAAAGTATGTTTTTACAAATTTAATAAACTAAATAACTGATATATGATATATTTATTTATTATCCATTCAACTCAATGGTGGGTCAGTTATGGAGAAAGTGTACATACGCTGTGGAATATTGTAATAAGAATCTTGAGTCAATGTACATCATCTACTAGTTGTGAAAGAAATTGAAGCATTTTCTCTTGCATCCACACTAAGCAGCATTGAAGGAGATAAAACTGCAAAGAAATGTGTTTATCTGCTACAATGTGAGGTCCCGTTTGAAAAACATGAAAAAAGCAAGAGGGCAAGCTGCAACCAAGTGCAATATTGTCCAATAAATTTGGACTATATTTTTGTTGAAGACGACCCTCTTCTTCTATGGCTTGAACGAAGGGAGAAAGACAAAGAGGTAGCCAAAAGTGAGGAACCTAAATATCTAAAACACATTGTAGAAACCACTAAGAGTCGTCCTCCAGCACTGATTATTGAAGAAGATGACGAAGGAGAACGTAGTAGTAGTGCAACTCATACTGATAGCCATAGCATTGCAGTGATGGTAGTGGTGATGCATTTGCTGCTTGTGTTGCTTAGCACACAATACAACCATCTATAGATCGTGAGGTTGATGAGCATCGACGTGGTACACAAGGCCAAACTTATGAGTCTACTGAGTCACAAACCTACCCGGGGGGAGGAACATTATGGAGAGACTAGCACTAGTGGCACTCATGGAGCACCGGGACATCAGGAGGCTTACGGACATTATGGATATAGTTACAGTCCTTGCAGATACACAAAGCCTGTTGTGCCACTATCGTGTTGGAGTAGTCCTCCTTGGCAGCAATATGGATATGGATATCCGGATCCAAATTTAAGGTATTCGCCATCAGTATCACAATCTCAGCAGTATGAGCAGCAGTATGACTATTCGTCTAGTGTTGGTGGATATCCTTACTCAAGATCAGGGTCGGTTCCGAGTAAGGATCAATCTTCGTCAGGTTTCGTTAACCTACTCTTTCCACCTGGCTCTAGTTATTATGGATATGCAGCAGCAACACCTGTTGCACAACCATAGGTGCAGTCGAATGATGACGAGGACATGGAGGTCGACCAACCACACTAGCCAGATTTTAATTTT
>JAJHSJ010000015.1:30021704-30103706 GCA_021015155.1 Magnolia officinalis
GTGAAAGTGGCTCAACGGACAGATCAGCCCCTTAAATCCTTAAGTGGGGCCCGCTTGATATCGGATATACTTCAAATCATTTTCAATGCCTTAAAGTGGATGGGGACAAAAGATGGACGGAACGGATTTCTCGAAACGTCACAGGGGATCCCACATGTACACATACATGTACATGGTATTTGTTTCACCGGCCGCACACCGGTCTTCAAGAATTCGGTCAGCGCTGGCTGACCGAGAATTTCTTTAAGAATTTCAAAAAGACACAACAGCGCCTAACGCCGTCCGTTTGATTGGTTGATAGTGGGCCCCACCCCTAGTACATTTTACTGATCCGATCCATCCAATGTTCTTAGGAGGCAAAACCGACCGTACAAATGGTGATTTTTCAGTCCCATGCACGTACGGACAAGTAAATCACGATAAAACACTGGACGGACGGCGGTGAAAACAATTCAATAGGCCGCACTTAAATCGATCCAAAACGGATCATCTCAAAACGGTTTTTGGAGAGGAGACCAATGGACGGTGTGGATTTCTCACCCGACATCGATCTGGAGTTCGCCGACGTCACAGCACCGACGCAGAACCTCTGTTTCGCAACAGAGCCTGCGGGTGGCTGTTTGTGGGCCACCATCACCGATCACAGGTCCGATCCAGACCGTTCATTAGCTCCATACCGCCCCTATTACCACTGTCAAGGTTGCGCAATTCCAAGAAATGGCAGAGAATGGTTTTTGATCGTCTAAACACGTGACAAATGGTGCAAAGGTTTGATTCGGTGGGCCGCAGCGTAGGCGATCCAAAACTGATCGTGTCTGAACGGTTTTTCAATGTGGACTCAGTGAACAGATTGGATTTCACTAATATAGGGAGGAGTGGGCCCCACCATCGTTATCGCGTAAAGATTATGCAGCCCGTATCACAACCGGACGCTGTCTGTGATTTGCGGACTGTTGTGGGCCCCTCCTGTCGACCAAAATGCTGATCCAACCCGTCCATCATGTTGCTCGTCCAAAAATGCTCCAGAGGACATTGTTCTTGTTGACAGAAGCAAGGAAAAATGCCATTTGTTTTGGGTTGCTTTCTTGACTGAGTACAACGTTTGCGCAGGGAGTGCGTAAGGGTTCTCGTGGGTTTTGTCTCAGTATAGGAAAAGTCGGTTCCCTGGAACCGACCCAGCCACCCTCCTATTCATTATAAAAATCACCACCAGGGGGCAGCTTGGAAAAAAAGGGAGGCTAGACGTGGGCAGAGGAGGTTCGGCTGAGGCTTGGTGGAGCACCAGGAGCAGAGAGAGGGAGCAGGAGGTTTTTCTTTATGTCTATTTTTTTAATTATTATTATTATTTTTTTCTGTTGAGTTAATTTAGCCTACCCATGTTGGGCTAAACCCCTTAGCTAGGGCTAAGGGGTGAAGCGTGTGGCGTGATGGGAGGTTTTACGTTGTGCCATTGAATTAATTTTTGATTTATGAACTGAATTTGATTTAGTTAAATTAAGGGACTACTTTTAGTTTTTAATGGTTTGTTGTGACTGAAATTACAACAAATCTGCGGTGGCTTTGAGTATTTCTTTTCTTTTAATTTTTGTTTATGACGTCAGGAAGCCCTGGTTTACCATCGTCTCCTGGGCAGGGTTGGATGACGGTACCCTCCCTAAACTTCATAACATGTTGACTGGTTGGTAATTAGTTTAATTCTGTGTTTGCTTTGTCTCCTGGGCATGGTTTGGTGATGGAATCCATTCTAATTCATATACCTCTCATCTCTTGAAAACTATATCAACACAGTTCATTTAATTTCCATGATTTGTGATACAGGCATAAGATCTCCCTGATCTCTACAAGTGGATCCTCTGAATCCCTAGTCTCCTTCCTCTGAATGATTCAAAGTTTTACATTACTATTTCACCACTATCCTCAAATCATAATTGATTTAAATTTCATCTTATTCTAGTTCTAGTTCTAGTGGTTTCAGATCACGTACAGGTTTCAGTCCCTGTGGATTTGACCTCGGTCTTACCGATTTTATTACTACATCACAACCCTACACTTGGGGAGTGAAGACAAGTCTCGCTTCTCAACCTTTCAGTATCTAATATGTAATCTGAGCCCGGAAAGTCGTGCTTTCGCAGAGGATCTAGACCCCTGCGCTTATCGTACTGAGTAAACTCCGTGGGTCTACCATGATTTATGTATTTTATCTTCTCTGTACATTCATTTTACCATATAATTTTAGGGATTGACACAAAAAATTAGGCATATTAAATGTTCAAATTGACCACACCACAGGAAACAATTGAATTGAACATCCACCTTTTGAAAAAATCTTGAGAGTAACATAAGTTTTGAATCAAGCTTATATTTGTGTTTTACCTTCATCCATGTTGTGTAATCTTATGAATATGTTGGATGACAAATAAACATCACTATAGAGCCTATAAAGGGTATGATCCAATTGATCCGTGTATATGCTTCAATTATGAGCTCAACACTGTAAATTTCAACTGTGGTCACAAAATTCATATATATAGGGAGCCAGTCTCCTACGAACCGTACCGCATGGAATTTTTGTGCGAGCCTTCATGTACACCATAGGATGAGGAGAGTGGCTGGGATTCCACTTCGTTGGGAGAGAGGAGAGTCTTTGAAGAAAAGACTCTCTCCTACACTCACGGAGAGAAATTTGGAATTGCAAGAGGATTTTCGGGAAAGCCTTTTGCATGAAGATTATGCGGATTTTGTGTGGGGCCTATATTATGATGTTTGTGATAAATCCAATCTGTCCATCCGTTTTTTGAAATTGTTTTAGGTTATGCGACCAAGAATGAGGAGGTTCCAAAAATTAAATGGGCCACATGAGAGGAAACAGTGAGAATTTTGTGGCCACAGCTGAAATTTACAGTGTTGAGCTCATAATTGAAGCATATACACGGATCAATTGGATCATACCCTTTATACGCTCTATAGTGATGTTTATTTGTCATCCAACATATTCATAAGATTATACAACATGGATGAAGGTAAAACACAAATATAAGCTTGATTCAAAACTTATGTTACTCTCAAGATTTTTTCGAAAGGTGGATGTTCAATTCAATTGTTTCCCGTGGTGTGGTCAATTTGAACATTTAATATGCCTGATTTTTTGTGTCAATCCCTAAAATTATATGGTAAAATGAATGGACGAAGAAGATAAAATACATAAATCATGGTGGACCCACGGAGTTTACTCAGTACGATAAGCGCAAGGGTCTAGATCCTCTGCGAAAGCACGACTCTCCGGGCGCAGATTACATATTAGATACTGAAAGGTTGAGAAGCGAGACTTGCTACTAGGTGACGTCACCAATTTCCGTAGGCCCACCATGATGTATGTTTTGTATCCACACTTTTCATTCATTTGGAGAGATCATTTTAGGGTAATATCCTAAGAATAAGTTAAAGCCAAATCTCTAGTGGACCCCAACACAGAAAAGAGTGGGATAGTGATGTCAATCGTTAAAAACTTCTAAAGGCCACAAAAGTTTTAGATCAAGTTGATATTTGTGTTTTCCCTTCTTTTATGTATTTTTTAACTTTTGATCGGGTTGAATTTTAAATAAACATTATGGTGTGCATTAGGATAGTTTCAACCGTGGGAATCACTTCCCCACTGTTTTCTGTGGTGGGTCCAGTACAGCGTCCTGACTTTCATGCTTTTTTCCTGGTTTGCTGAATAGTGATCGGTCCATCTCAATCACAGATGCAATTACACAATCATACGGTCCAATTAAATTACAACAATATGCAAACAGAGCATCCGTATTCTAAGCGTAATCTGTATTTGTGATGGGCCCACTATTACGTTTATTTTCCATCTAATCTGTTAATAAGATCACAAATACATAGATATAGAGGAAAAACAAATTTCATATTGATCAGAAACTTCTGTGACCCCAAAAGGGCTTCAATGGTAGATGTTCAATACCCAACTGCTTTTTGCAGTGTGGTCCACTTGATCTTTATATCTGTCTTATCTTTCGGCTAAAGCATTAAGACGAGCTTGCCAAATGGATGAACGTTTTAGATATAACACACACCTCATGATGGGACCCACGGCTATATAGTTGATGTGTGCTACACCAGCCGATCCGCTTCTGTTCCGTTTCAGAGAGGGACGCGGATGGACGCGGATTTCTGCTAAAGCCTTCCCTGGACGTTCCAGCGTTGGGATGCTAGGCGGGGTCTACCGTGATGTTTTTGATAAATCCATCCTATCCATCCGTTTTCCAAGCTCATTTTATGACATGCTACCGAAAATTATATGGATTCAAAAGTCAAGTGGGCCATATAAGAGGGAAAACCGGAGAAAGAGTTTTCTACTGTTGAAACTTTCCTAGGCCCCACCTTGATTTTTATATGCCATCCAAACGGTTTACACCATCCAAATGGTTTACAAGATCATTCCCACTGGGATGAAGTGAAAACAATAAAAAATTAGTAGCTTAAGAAACTTTCGTGGCCTTAAAAATATTTCAATGGTGGTGACTGAATAAAAAATGTTTCCTCTAGTGCGGCTCACTTGACTTTTGTATCCATCTGATTTTCTGTTTCATGTCTTAAAATGATCTCAAAAAATTAATGAATGGGTTGGATTTATCACAAACATCATAGTAAGCTCCACAAAAATACTTACACAGGATCTTCATCTGAAAGACTTTAGCGCAAGAGACTTTACCGTGAGAGACTCTCTCTTCCAACGAAGTGGAATCCCAGCCGCTCTCCTCATCCTACGGCGTACATGAAGACTCGCACATAAATTTCGTGCGGTACAATTCGTAGGAGACTGGCTCCCTATATATACACACACACACACATACACACATATACACACACACACACACACACACACACGAGTGGAAAAACTGGGAATGCGGATTAGCTACGACACGTTGAGTAGCCAGCCTCGCTACTGAATTGACGTCACCACGTTATGTGGGCCACACTATGATGTATGTGTTGTATCCACACTGTCCATCCATTTTGAGATATCATTTCCCGGTATGAACCAAAGAATAAGGTAGATAAAAATCTGTAGTCAACCCCGCCACAGAAAACAGTGGGAAGAGTAATTCCCACCGGTGATACTATATTAAGGCCCACCATGATGTTTATTTGAAATCCAAACTGTTCAAAAGTTTTAAAAGACATGAAAGAAGGGAAAACACAAATATCAGCTTAATCAACAACTTTTGTGGCCTTTAAAAGTTTTTAATGGTAGGCGTCACTGCACCCACTGTTTTTTGTGATGGGTCGGCTGGAGCTTTGGATTTAACTCATTCTTTGGATCATACCCTAAAATGATCTCTCCAAATGGATGGACGGCGTGGATGCAAAACATACATCATGGTGGGCCAGGGGACTTGGTGACGTCACTTCATTAAGTAGCTAATCCGCGCTCCCGGGAAAGAGTTCCCTACCGTTGAAACCTTGGAAGCCGATCAGATACTGACAAGACGTCAGCAAGCTCTATGGACCCCACCATGAGAAAAAAGAATGAGATAGATTAAAGTTCAAGTGGACCCCACCATAGAAAACAGTGGGGACAGTGATGTCCTCCATTCAAAACTTCTCAGGGGCACAGAAGTTTCCGATCAAGCTGATATTTTTGTTTTCATTTCATCTATCTCAATGCTAACTCATAAATAGGTTAGATCTCAAAATACATCATAGTAGGCCCTATAAATGTTTCAACGGTGGGTGTGACTCCTCCCACGGTTTTTTGTGGTTGGTCCACTTGAACTTTAGATCTATCTCATTCTTTTTCTCATGCTATAAAACGATTTCTACGAATGGTTGGACGGTATATATACAACACATGCATCATGGTGGGGTCGACATAGCTTGGTGACGTCGTGTCCTGACCTTCTACAATCTGCATTGATATTAAATGTCATCCTAACCGTTTATAAGGTCATTTCATTTGGATGAGGTGAAAACACAGGAAACTTTGGTCCCGATGATTGCTTCTTACACTCGCCGGTCTCTATCCGCAAACGGACAGTTACGTGGGCGGGTCTACTGTGATTTATCTATGCATTTCATTTCCTCTATCATTTTAAGGTATATTTACAAAATTTAGGCAATCCAATACTCAAGTAAACCACAGCACGTATAACTCTTGCATTTAATACAACTTGCAATCCTTTTGCTTTTAATGCAGCCAGTGAACATACCTTAAAAAGGGAAAAGGCCACTGAGGGGCAACCGATGATGTATGAATTTTATCCACACCGTCCATCCATTTTTCCATATTATTTTAAATTTTAGTACCAAAAATAGATAAGATTCAAAGTTAAAATAGACCACAGAGTGGGGATTAATTTCCTACTGTTGAAAATTTCTCAGGACCATAAAAGTTTTGGATCAAGATGATATGTGTTTCTTCACTTCATCTAGCTTTATATGACCATATCAACAGGGTGGATGGAAAATAAATGATAGACGCAAAGAAGGTTTCAATGGTGGACGTCCTTAGCACCGCTTCTTCCTTTGGTGTGGTCCGCTTGAGGATTTTATTTGCCTTATTTTTTGTCCATACTCTGAAATGATACGGAAAACATGGATGGATGGTGTGGTCATACATGACAGTGGATCATCAGTGGCCCTCTGAGCCTCCGCCTGTGTGGAGCTTCCAACAGGTGGGGTAGTAACTAATCCATGCCCTATGAGAAAAGGGATGGACCGCCTAGATAAACATATAAATCACATTGGGCCCGCCCACCGAACTAGAGGCAAGAGACGGTGGGGGTACGACGCAATCTGCCGACGAAAACTTGATGGACTGAAAGGTTGAGTAGCTAGACTCGCTACCAAAGTGAAGTAACTAAGATCTATGGGCCCCATGATTACGTATGTTTCATCCATCCATTTGGAGAGATCATTTTTGGGAAATAGACAAAGAATGATTCTAATCCAAATCTCCAGTAGACCACACCACAAAAAATAGTGGGGAGAGTGACGCCACCCTTAAAATCTTCTAAGGCCCACAAAACTTTTCGGTCAAGATGATACTTGTGTTTTCCCTTCTTTTATATCTGTGTTAACTTGTGAACATTTTGGATTTCAAATAAACATCATGGTGGGCCTTATGAAGGTTTCAACAATGGGAATCACTCTCCCCACTGTTTCATGTGATGGGGTCTACTAAAGCTTTGGATCTGCCTCATTCTTTCGATCATACCCTAAAATGATATCTCCAAATGGATGAACGGTGGGATACAACACAGACATCATGATGGGCCTACAGATGCTTCAAAAGGTTGTCAGTGAATCTATACTGTTTCCCCTATTACTGCCTAATTGAGTTTTTGATATACCTCATTTGTTATCACATGTCCTAAAATGACTTCCTGAACGGATGGACGGTGTAGATTTATCCACCTAGCATCCCTTTATCCACCTAGCATCCCTACCGAGGAACTCGATCGTTTTCATGCTAAAGCCTTTTGCACCTGTGGGATGGAAGGTGGGGTCCACCATGATGTTTACTATAAATCCAACCCATCTATCCATTTTTCAAGCTCATTTTTGGACATGCGACCAAAAATGAGTCGTATCCAAAATTCAACAGTGCAAAACAAGATGAAACAGTGGGAAAAGGTATCTTATACTCTACCTTAATGTTTATGTGCCATCCATTAAGATCATTTTCAGTGGGATGAATTGAAAACACCGAAAACTTGGACTCATACAAAACTTTCGTGGCCATATAAATATTTCAATGGTGGTCACTAAAATCCCTTTTATTTCCTCTCGTGTGGCCCATTTGAATTTTGGATCTACCTTACTTTTGGTCGCAAATCTTAAAATGAGCTAGAAAAAAGGATGAATGGATTGGATTTCTCACAGACATGTAGTGAGCCCGAATCCTTACGCAGGAACTTACTATAGAAGGCTTTTTGCCGAAATCCGCATCCCAACCGGATTCGGATTCAGCAGTAACCCCTTCGGTACCGAGATCTTGGTACTGGTTGCTGTTGGTGGCCCACCGTGATGTATGTATTACATTCACGTCATCCATTCATTTTTCCATCTCATTTCAGGGCATGAACCAAAAAGTAAAACGGATACAAATCTCAGGTGGCCATACTACGGGGAGACAGTGATGATTGAGCAACCACCACTAAAAACTTCCAAATTCCGGCTGTAATGTTTATTTGTCATCCAACCTTTTGAGCAAGTCACACGAACTTTGGTGAAAGGAAAACACGGGGCGGGTGTCATCTTGATCCAAAACTTTTGTGGACATCTGGGAATGTTTTTAATGGCGGGCCTTCAATCCCCATTGTTTCTTATAGGATGGGACACACAAAATTTAGGTCTACCTGGTGTGATTTTGTTGGCGCAGGAAACTAGTTAGTCGGGTCCTTACTCTTACCCGGGTGGTAGACTCCCTGGAGTTTCAACACCGGGTCAAGGGTTCGAGTACCCACAGTGGTGAAATTCCACGGTGTGCGTGTAAAAAAAAAAAAGAAAAAAAGAAAACTAGTTAGTCTTCCATGGACCTTCAAATGCCTGCACAAGGAATGGACAAAGGAGACCCTGGCTAGAGCAGGGGACCCTCTAATGCCAAAGTCAAGCTAAGGAATCTGGGTCTACTCGAGAGTAGGATTTTAAGCTTAGAATTGTGCGTACCTTTCACAACTGAATGGACTCTTATTTATAGGTGGCGTAGGAGAGATCTCCTGATGAAGTAGGGATGTGTTGTAGTGGGATTCAGGTTCTGCATACGTCGAGAGGATCTCTCTAGATTCTCAGCTGGGATCTGGGGCAGATCCGTATCCCGGTAAACTTCCCAGATCTTTGGTCGTGATCTTGAATAGAGGCAGTTGGGACCAGGTCAGAACTACCAGAAAGTGAGTTGTGCTGATATGGGATTGTGCCGACCTGAATTATGCTGATCTGAGATCGTGCCGACTTGGAATCATACCGAGCTGGGATTTTGTCGACCTGAGTCTTTTGACGAGATACCGAGCTCAATCTCATTTCCTACTCGGCCTGAGGTCGGATTGTAGGTTGTATTCGTTGTCTTCAATCTGGTGGGATGCACAGAGTCCCGACCTGACATGCCCTTATTGGTCAGTCCATTTTTCCCATAACAGTAAGCTCCCCTACTTTCGAGTTCATGTAGTGAGCTTGAGAAGTAGATCGGTCTCAGTTAGGTCAGATTGTCTTGTGTCTGGGATGTCGAATTAGCTCGTCATTAATGCCAAGTTGGACGGTGAAATAGCGGTGAAGACCGCTTGAGTAGAAGTTGGAATATGTCAATATGTTCTAGAGGGGGGTGAATAGGACTTTTTAAAGATTTCTGAGTTATTTAAAAATCCTATCACACTAATCCTATTATGTATGCAATTTTTCAGGATTACTTAAACGTAACTCTACTAGCTTCCAAGCCTAGTAGAGGATCCAATCACAAACTAATCAAGATATAGCAAAATGCAGCTTAGTCTATGTTGGATGTGACTGTGTGTGTGTGTGTGTGTGTGTGTGTGTGTGTGTGAGAGAGATGTGATCAGGTATATGAATATGAATGCATTGGCATGAATCACACATAGAGAAAAGCAATCACAAACACAATCATTTTATAGTGGTTCGACGATAAGTCAACTCCACTCTCGGCTGTCGCACTCAACCCTTGAGTGTACCGGATTTCACTAAGGAGGTTTCCCACCTCAAATCTAAGGTTTTAAAACAGGTTCACCTTCAACTTTTACAGAGGTTTTACGCAGTTCACCTCAAACCCAGAGTTTTACTGGTTCACTCCTAACCAGATGTTTATGCTCACCATAGAGCAAGGGTCCACACAATGCACCGAGATTTTAGACCACATAGGTCAAGGACTTACACAAGGACCTAACAGTTTATGCCCTACAGAAGAACAAGGGTCCAACACTCGCTTTGGGATTCGGGTTCCACTCGCTTTGGGCCTGTTTCACTCATTTATCAGTCAATTTCATGTAGTTGTCGGTAAATTTATACTAAGGTTGTCAGTAAAAAAAAAAAATGTTAATATCAAGCAGTCATCAGCCATTTTGACGAATTCCATGTCAAATGGTCAACTCATAGGTAACATTCAACAAGTCTACGGCCAATTTCACTAAGTTATGGGTCAATTTTCAGAATTATATGTTGCATTTTGGCTGAGAACGTCGTGAAATTGACCGTGAGTGGATTTGTCTGAAGACTGTAAATGACCATTAAGTGAAGGAGATTGACAGTGAAATGCATGGAATTGACCGTGAAGTGAAGGAAATTGTCCGTGAAATGAGTGGAATTGAACGTGACGTGAAGGGGATTGTCCATGAAATGCATGGAATTGACCGTGAAGTGAAGGAGAATCCCCAGAATTGACCATAAAATGCATGGAATTGACCGTGAAGTGAAAGGGAATGGCCGAAAATGACCGTGAAATGATTGGAAATGACCGTGAAGTGAAGGGAATTGACCGTGAAATGCATGGAAATGACCGTGAAGTGAAGCAAATTGACCGTGAAATGCATGGAATTGACCGTGAGGTGAAGGGGAATGGCCGGAAATGACCATGAAATGATTGGAAATGACCGTGAAGTGAAGGGATTTGACCGTGAATGCATGGAAATGACCGTGAAGTGAAGCGAATTGGCCGTGAAATGCATGGAATTGACCTTAAAGTGAAGGGGAATGGCCGGAAATGACTGTGAAATGATTGGAAATTACCGTGAAGTGAAGGGAATTGACCGTGAAATGCATGGAAATGACAGTGAAGTGAAGCGAATTGACCGTGAAATGCATGGAATTGACCGTGATGTGAAGGGGAATGGTCGAAAATGACCGTGAAGTGAAAGGAATTAACCGTTAAATGCATGGAAATGACCGTGAAGTGAAGCGAATTGACCGTGAAATGCATAAAATTGACCGTGAAGTGAAGGGGAATGGCTGAAAATGACCGTGAAGTGAAGGGAATTGACCGTAAAATGCATGAAAATGACCGTAAAGTAAAGTGAATTGGCTGTGAAATGCATGGAATTGACCGTGAAGTGAAGGGGAATGGCCGGAAATGAAATGACCATGAAATGATTGGAAACGACCGTAAAGTGAAGGGAATTGACCGTGAAATGACGAGGAATGGCCAGAATTAAGTCAATTCACGGCCAATTTAACTCAGTTCATGGTGATTTTAGCTCAGTTCACGGTCATTTTTAGCTCAATTCACAGTCATTTTAGCTCAGTTCACGGTCCTCATCAATAACTCAGTGGGTCATCGGTCTGTTAACTCAGTCGGTGCTCGGTCTCTTTCACAGTCTTCGTTTAGTTTCACATCTCATTTTATTCTTTGTTTAAAAAACCCTCAATGTGGGCCATTTGAGTCCTGATTTTGCTCATTTATCAAGACATGCCATACCATTTAGTATTTTTAAAAAATGAAAATGGATTGGGGACCGTGCGCATATATGGTATAATATACAGTGGAGTCCACAAAAAGAAAGCTTAATATTTTAAAAAAATGAAAATGAATTGTGGACCGTGCACATATATAGTATAATATACAGTGGGGTCCACAAAAAGAAAGCTCAATATTTTTTTAAATGAAAATGGATTGTGGACCGTGCGCATATATAGTATAATATACAGTAGGGTCCACAAAAAGAAAGCAGGGATTTGAATATACCTGCCATTCGAAGCTTCTTAGCTGGGGGGACCATTTTTCATCCTATCTTGGGCTCAAAAAAGTCGAAAAGGACGTGTGTGGGGTGTGTATTCTCGACCAGATAAAGGGGAAAGAAGAAAGCGGTAAAATGAGGGTTTTACTGCTAGGGTGGACAGTCACAGAGGGGGAGAAGTAATCAGAAAATGATAATCTACGGCTAAGATGAAGGATCAGGGAGAGGAAAGAAGAAAAAATCAGGTTTTTTGGGTGGAGACGCGGCTGGCAGCGTGAATAAGGTGTGTCGGCTATAGAAGGGGCATTTTCGACCTTTAGGAAGACATCCGTATGTATGGGGCTTATTCTGGTGAGGTAAAAAGAAGTAGGCTTAAACACGTAAATGGGCCATAAATGGGTCGTACAGTTGGAAATTTCTCTTTAAAAATAAAAAATAAAAAATCACCCCTGCTCCGATGCCGTTGCTCTTTACTTCATAATAAAGATACAGATCACATCTTAAAATGGTAGCCCAGACAAAAAGTAATTCTAAAGAAATAGTTTCTTTTCAAACCAAAAAGCAATAGCATACATGAAATAAAAATAAAAATAAAATGGAAATGAAGAAACCTTCTGTTGGTGACTGAACAGATTGGCTCTCTATCAAGGCTGTTGTTTTTGGTGATCCCTCCCTCGTTTCTCAGAGAGAAAAAGAAAAAAAATCTTCCCTCGCCAACCAAAATTTCAACACGTTACATCAGAATCTGGCATAGTCTAAAGCTGTAACACGTGCAAAACCCCTCACCACATTTTCATTATCATCACCACAGCTGAAAAAGGATTGTAATTATTCTTCACTCTGCTTTCTGCTTTTTTCCTTTCCTTTTCTTGCTTTTTCTTTTTTCTTTTTTCCTTTTCTAGCTTACTGTATCTTGAAGAGAGTCTTCAGTTTCACTACCAGCTTCCACTCTTCAATAGACAAGTCGTCCTGCACATTACACCATTAGCATTATAGTAATCAATCTCGCTCTCAACAATTTCTCAGAAGATTTTCAGATTTTTGACATTTGTCTTGCGATTTTATTATCAGGAAAACCTAATTGGAAATAAAATATAAAAAAATATTCACTATAGACTAATAAATAATTTTAAAATATTTTACATATGGGTAAAATTTTTTGTCAAAATAGTTTCTTTAAAAAAAAAAATGATATTCTAGCAATAATATTGCTAGAAAATTATTTCTCCCAAGATTTTAAAAGTCTCTGTGATATTTGTCACAATGATTAGCATTACTGTTACACATGGCCTTGGAAGAGAAGCGAAGGACAAAGGATTGTAGATTGAATCACCAAATTCCTAGACAATAAAGAGAGATCATGCACAAAGGAATCAAAAAATAAAATAAACACACACTAGGAATCCAATATGCTATTGCTAACATTGAGAAATTATAGGGTCTTGATGTTTTAGGGCTTAATAGTATGTATGCATGTATGTACACACACACTAGGAATCCAATACGTTGGACACCCATCGGATCTATTAGATTTGAAGATCCGAACCCTTCACTCATCCACCAACTAATAGACGGATGAGAGAAAAATACTGTAATGGTTGAGAGAAAAGGAGTTCAAGGTCAGGATTCCTCAATCTGGAAGAGTGTGAATTTAACATCCAGTCTCAATTTTTCATTCTGGAAGACGTTATAAGAATCTGACATCCATGGTTGAGACCACAAGATTAACGAAGAAGCAGACCGTCCCTTTCGTTCCATCAGGGCCTTATAATCACTCACTAGCAGCTAACAGAAGAACTTTGATAATGTGGGAGTGCTTGTGTTTGTGTGGGAATTTTATGTGAAGTTACCCGATAATTTGATTTAAGTGTGTCGATAGATTTCCTCGAGATGTGGCTAACAAGCTCATCATCAATCTCAAAATGCCTGCCATACATCTTCTGTTGTTCTTCAGCATTGGTGCTAGCAATCTGCAGTAAGCAAACAGGAGCCAATTAGACCAAAAAAGCAACTTGTAGCAGGAATTACACAACTCATGAAACAAATAAATTTTCCATTTTTGTACCACACCCTATGCTCCACATTACCTTTATGGCCACCTTTTGGCCTTTCTTTGCTATATCAACCTGTTTGTGGTTAATCTCAATGGAAGCTATTCGTCCAATATCGATAAAATCCCTCGAAGGAATACAGATTGGAGTGCCGACCTGAGTTCAAGAGACAGAAAATAGCATACATTGTTACACACACAGCTATAAAGTTCAAAATAGAATCATCGCATGCTCTTTCTTCATTGTCAAATCTAGGGTCCAAGCTTGGCATTTGTGAGAATGTCTACCATCCAACATTTAATGCCCAAAGAGTTACTCCGCCTTGAGAAATCTGTTTTAAGGGTAGGCAGCAGTTCATCGCCTTATGTAAATAGTGGTGACATATCCACCATACAGGAGAATGCAACAAGTAGAGAGATCTTGAGTGTCCAAATCACAAGGTCCATCATGGATGTAGCACAGCCAAAAATCACCCCTGATCAGATGACCTTGACCATCTGGTATCGCCCATCACATTTGAGCATAGAACATAAGATCTATAACAATCTGTTTGAGAATAATAGGATGGTTAAGATTGTCCAATCAGTCTTAACTTTGACTACACCCCCATCCATGACCATCCTGATGATTTGGATGATCTGGACTTTAGTACTTGTTTCCACGTGTACAGATTATGGGTCACCAATCACCATCAATATCAAGGTGGTAAAGAACTATTACCACAATCTTAGCCCTTGCTTTAAAAGCCACCAGTTCAGCTAGTCCCATAGGGGCTTGATACATAGTCTATGCCATGTTCCTGTGGCATGTCTTAAATTCAGCAAGAAACTGGAACTGAAAGAAAGACTAGTGGAAATAAGATAAAATACCTTTGCAATCCCTTCAAGGACATCAACACCCAAGACGATTGGATCTTTTTTGTTGAAAATGCAGTTCGGCATAATCTTTAGAACACAAGGGAAGACTGCATCTTCTGCAGCTTCCTTCTTCTTTTCTTCCTTAAGATTGTCAATATAAG
The DNA here is from genome assembly GCA_021015155.1 of Magnolia officinalis. Lineage (NCBI taxonomy): Eukaryota > Viridiplantae > Streptophyta > Magnoliopsida > Magnoliales > Magnoliaceae > Magnolia > Magnolia officinalis. The sequence continues at coordinate 30,036,458 of JAJHSJ010000015.1, forward strand.
CCTTGAACTGATCGAACAAGTGATAGATAATATCAGCAATGAATATCTTCACACCAGTCTCATCTGCAAGCTCCCGAGCCTCAGGTGTTACTTTGACATCAAATGCTAGGATGGTGGCATATTCCTTTTTCCTCTCAAGCATAACACTAGCCCTCATAACATCCCTCTTGTGTACAGGACCTATGCTTATACCGCTGACTGGGATGTTCACTGCTGGGCTCTTCAAGAACTCTAACAACGCTTCCAACGAACCAAGGGTAGAGGCTTGCACGCATACACCCTCCCCACTCTTGTCAATCCTGCTCATAACCGTCTTCATATCTTGCATTGATGCTTCCTTGATGTCTTCCAAATCATCCTCAGACCCTACCACATATAGCCCGGTGCCTGCAATGGCATGTTCGAGGCCCTGGAACCAAATATCACAGAAGAAAACAATTCTCAAAAAACATGCACATGGGTGCAAAATTCAAATGTACTCAGGAAATTATACATTACCTGTGCAGTAATCTTGATACCCTGCGCAGCTTTAAGCTCTTTATGATGCTGGTAAGATCCCTGAAGTCAGACAGCCAAACAGTGATTGTAAAAACTCCATACGTAATCCAACCCAGACAAGATGATTGTAACAGCAAGTATCTTTACATAAATTAGCAAAGGAGTTCCCACTGCCACTATCCACAGAGAATCTAAAAAGCAATAAAAAAAAATAATAATTAATACATGAATTGTCTAATGTAACCAACATAAATTCTAAAACTCACCAAGTTGACTCAAAATCGGTCTGGTCAACTCGACCCAGTCAAATTTCAATGCGGGTTTGACTATACCTCAATGTCAACAAGTCTCCTTCGAAACTCATTGAGACTCAGTAACTTGACTCAACGGTAGTTGGCATTACTTTAAAATTTTCAATAAAATTTAGCATAAAACTTAGCTGCAAAGGGTTCAACCTATGACCACTTTAAAGGCAAGTGCTAACTGAAAGCAGTTTTTGGATGACATCTGTCATTTTATTTATTTATTCTCTATAATGTCAATTAATAAAAATCCCGGGTTTGATTCATTTGAATGATTAAGAATCATGATTTAGTCCCTTTGAATGGTTTTGTAGAATATGATTGGTTTAATTGGAATGGCTAATGGACTTGGTTCTTGAACTTATAAACTTTTATGAAATTAGTAGCTTTATCTTCACACATCACAGCAATAGACAGTACAATGAATAGATGGCTTGGTGCATGACTTGGCTTTACTCTTGGTTTCTAAGTGGTTTTGAAATATGATTTGATTAATTAAATTGTCATAAAGAACTGCCACAGACTCTTCTAAAAAATAAAAAATAAAAAATCAAGAGGTGGGAGCACACCACCTGAAATTTACTTAGATGAAAGAAATGCCACAGACTCATAATCCTTGTTTGCTTTTGAAAATTATATGATTCCAACAAATGATTTGTCAGAATTTGATTGGTTTAATCTGGAACAATTAATGGATTCCTTGAAATTTGAGTAGATGTGAGTTTCGAGGAGAGGTTTCAAACTGTCTAAATATCTAAGCCACGTAGCCCATTGTGTTAATATTAGGTCTAATCCTTACCCCAATTAGTTGGGGTCAGATACACGAATCTTGTTCCACCATTCCATTCTATCGGGGGCTATAACTTCAATTAGACAATAGGCCATTTAGTTTGGAATGCCCCAGCATGAATTTGAGATAGTGAATTTTAAAGGAAACAAGGTATTCCATAATGGTAACATGGTAATGGTGGCTGTAACGGCCACCACCATACCGTTACGATATGGACCATAACGGCTGTTACAATTTTTTTCATTTTTCTTTATAATAATAATAATAATAATAAATAATAATAATAATAAATAAATAAAAATAACCTATTTTGGCCCCATAACGGACCGTTATGAGACCATTACGGCCGTCATAGGACCATTACAAGAACATTATAGGTCAATTTTTTCATAACAGGCGTTACGGGGCCATTACAGCTGTTATAACCCCGTAACACGTAATGGTTACCATTACATAGCCCGTTACGTAATCGTTTTAGGATACCTTGGAGGTAAGTGACAATTTAGAACAGAACATTGTTACACTTCTAGCACTTAAAATTTTCCCACTAAAATACAGACATTCTTCAACACATCTCAATTCCAAGTTTCAAGATATGACAATGATTATAGAAGGGCTAGTTCATCAAGATGAATGGAGTAACATGCATTTGTTAGAAACTTAGAACTGACAAGAACATTTTCATTAAGAAAAGAGAAAAAAAACACGGTAAGAAGGAACGAATTCCCTATACATAATGATGGCCAATCGTCCCCTTGTGTAAATAAGTCATCAACCATATTGTTTGCCACTCTAGCAATAAGGACAAACAAAATGTTTAACCTAGCGGATAGGAGGCAAAGTAAAAAAACATACACTAGTTTCTACGATTCATTGGAATCCTCCACACTCAATTTATCAAATTAGCAGAATCCCCTTCATAAGAACTAAGGCCGAGCACGTGTTTTAGACAAATTGCAACCCATTTCTAAGGCAAAAAGTCTCCACTCTAGTGAGTACCACACACCGACAGCATAGAAGAAAGAGGAGCAAATAATTGCATCCTCATTTCTCAACATACCACCAATTTCACCACCACAGCGACTAACACGGGGTCAAGCGTGTTGGTAATAATCAGGTAAGGATGATGAAGCAAGTAGCAACTGGTATAGAGTTGAATATCAGCATCGTTTTAGCTGATACAAATGTATTATATCTGTATCAGCCAGATAAAATATGCAATACAGGGCCAAATCAGCCCGCATGAAAATTTTTGGGCTATATTAGTTGATATGGGCATATCGACAAGGACCGATATTACTAATACAAACATAAAGGCCTAACTTCGATTTTTTTTCCCCTCTTCTTTTTCATTTCAACCATGAAGGAAGCTTACAAAGTCATTTTAGACTAGATCTAATCCTATTTTGAAGATCAAAACAAAAGATTTGAGTGGGATTCGAAGAATCGAACCAGAATGGATCATTATGGGGGGGGGGGGGGGGGGGGGGTTTGTGTGAAGAAAAGAGAGAGAGAGTAAGCCATCACTTATTTTTCATGTTTCATCTTCTTTTTGTTGTATTTCAATGTGATGGACCCTATTTCACCAAATCATGCTTGATTTGTGTTCAATTAAGGCCTATGTGATTGGCTTTCAATAAGACAAGCCAATAAACAACATTCTCATCAAACAATAATCTAATACAACATTACACACACACAGACCCACACGCACGCACGCGCACACACACATATTGAAAGATGAAGCAAAATTTATTAGGTAGAGCCAAGAACAAAAGTGAAACAGAAAGAAAGAAACAAAAAGCAAAGAATAAATACAACTTACCCCAAGGTTAGAAAGAACCCCGAAGAGAGAAACCCAATAGAAGAAAATTTGATTGCTCAAGGCACCTAATTCCTAAAAAACAATAACACCCTATTATACACCCCAACAATGGATCCTCGCAAATTTCTAAAACACCAATTATTCCTTTTTACCCACACTGCCCAAAGGAACACGAGGAGAAGAATCCTCCACTTCTTTCAACCAATCTTCCCACCCGAGACTGTGTGCCATGAGCAAAAGAGGTCATTGATGGAGGAGGGCATAACCTAGGATACCTCAACCATGAGGACATGCCAACATATCTCAGAGACAAAGGAGCAATGGAGGAAGAGATGATCAACTGTCTCGGCATCTTGAAGACACATCAGGCACACATTGGTGAGGGGCATGCCTCTTTTCCTCATATTGTCGATCGTAAGCACCCTGTTCTTCCCCACCAACCACACAAATGCTACAACTTTGGGAGGCACCCCATAAGACCAAACAACTCCTTTATGGCAGCAACTAATAGAAGATTCTAGAGAAGCAAGGGGCCAGTAAGGGGACCAAATAGAGAAAAAAAATGACCTAGAAGTCCTCCATACTAGATAATTGATGCAGGCTGATTTAGGCCACGATCCATGGGTCAAGCCTAGGTCCATTAAATCCAAGCCCAATAGTTGGCCCGTCAATAAGGAGGCCCAAGCCTCCTATTTAGGGAGTTAGCTAGCGAAATCAATCAGCTAGTTAAGAATAATCCAGTAGTCAAGCATTTTTAACACATTTTTATCTTTTTAATCTCTTTTCCATATTTGTAATAAGTCATTGGTTGTCAATGGCATTATGTTTTTCCTTGTATATACGTCTCAAAAGCCTATATAAGGGTATGAGACGAGTAGTGTGGAGGCATCTTGAAATTGAAACAAATTTCTTGAGTTGTTCTCTTCTATTTGTTTGTGTTCTTGTGCTTAAGATTGAAGGTGCCTACGTTTGGATGGATCCTTCCCATCAGTCGGTTGCGCTAATTTGGTATCAGATCAGGTTCCAACAGCTGGGTTGAAGTCCTGGAGCAACAACAATCTCACTATTATTGTTTCCAGGTTCTTTAATCATAAAATTCTGCCTAATCTCCTTTATTTACTTCACTGCATCCATTTCTCCTACCCCCCATTCACCTTCTTTTTTTTTTAACAAAACCCAAAAGTCCAATTTACAAGGGGAGATTGTGGAAAAAAAAAAATTTCAGCCTTCAACCCCCAAAATCAGCTCCATTCCAACCCATTAAAATCCCAAAATCAGCCCCATTGAGACCCCGAAATCAACCCATTCTATCCCATTGAAAACCTCAATATAAAAATTTTTAAAAAAAAATTTTAAAAAAAATTTTTTTAAAAAAAAAATTTAAAAAAAAAAAAAAAAAAAAAAAAAAAAAAAAGGAAGAAGAAATCAGCCGTATTATGTCCATTACTTTCCGCCGTCACGATGTCTACCTTTAGTGGTAATGTCTATCGAAGGAGACTTACCGATCAACAACGAGGCAATTGCATCACCAAGCTATTTGTAAGAGTGGCCAATCTGGAAACTGTTGTTGACCAACTACATGGAGAACAACATGAAAGAGCTCATGACACCGCGATAAAGGCGCCTGAGAAAGATAATATTACCAAAAACGTATGGGTTGAAGTTTCAAACTTCACTGGTCGTCTTGATGCAAAGGCTTTTGTCAATTGGATTACAACACCGGAAGATTATCTTGCATGGTCGGACATGTATGATGTCCAGCGAGTGGCCTTTGTCAAGGTCAAGTTAAAGGGCCCAACAAGAATTTGGTGGCAAAGCATTGACGACAACAATCTCATCATGGGTTGTCCTGCTTTCACCAGATGAACTAACATGAGGGAGAAGCTGGAAAGTAAGTATTTGCCTTTAGAATACATGGATACTCTTATCCAGGAGCTCCTTGCATTCAAACAGGGAACTTTATCAGTGGATGACTACACCAAAAAGTTCAATGAGTTTTCTGTCTGTTGTAAGCTTGTAGAGACAGACCTTGTAATAACCAACCATTATAAGGCACGGTTACACCAAGAGATCCAGGGCAAGATGGTCATGTATGATTTTAAGTCAGTTGATGATGTTCATTGGAAGGCTTGGCGAGTTGAACAACAGCTGCAGTAGCGTACTCTCCAATGTTTCGGTTCTACAGTTGAGGAACCTTCTGTGAGAATGGGTTCAAATCTGCATCTCAACCGAACTCCACCACAGGGCTACCGACCACCTCCCCACCCTTTTCAGCCACACCGATAGATGCAAGGTCCTCTTATAAGGCAGCTTCAACCTTTACAATGCCCTCTGCCACAAAATTCATACCAAAAGCAATCAGCGATGCTGGGCCATGATACCAAGGGGCAAGGTCTTAATCCTAATCCTTCCCTCAGAAGATAGCGGTGGGGTGTTGATTGTTATCGTTGCGGACAGATGGGGCACTTTTCTAATGAGTGTTTGCAAGCCAGGAACCTCCATTATTGTGGTAATGAGGAGGATCCCTACTACTTTGATGGCCATGAGTATTACAATGAGAACATCGAGATGGAGCAGCCTTATGTAGAACCTGCATCATAACCAGAGGACCCTTCTGCTGAGAATGAAAGCATTATCATACGCTGCCTCCTTACCACCCCCGAGGAGGAAGAGGAAGACTAGTGACAGACCACTATTTTCTGTATGCGGGTAAAATACATTTAATATGATCATTGATGGCGCGGTACAATGAACATCGTATCTCAAGAGGTGATTGATAAGCTTAAGTTGCCAACTGAAAGGCATCAAAACCATATAAGAGTGTGTGGGTCGACAACACTGCCATCTCCGTGACTCGAAAGTGTTTGGTATCATTTAAAATTGGCATATATGAGGATGATATTCGGTATAACATAATTCCGATGAATGTCGCTCACATCCTTCTCAGTCGACCTTGGCTCTTTGACCAAAAGGTACAAAGTGACGATGAAGCCGACACGCATATTTTCCTGTGGCGAGGTCATCGTATCCTTCTTTGCCCGTTGCAACCTACATCACCTCCTTCATCTGCGCCTTCATCATTGACATTGGTTGCTCCTTCAAACTCCCATGTTATCACCATACGAAAGTTCAAAGAAGAGAGCAAGAAAAAAGGCATAGTGCTCTCCCTAGTTACAAAACAGGTCCAAGAGCATGTTATTGACCAGGATGAGCCAATTCCTAATGAAGTCAAATCTATGTAGCATTATATATATATATATATATATATATATATATATATATATATATATATATATATATATATATATATATATATATATATATTATAACATATATAACACGCACACACCGCCACACATTCACGCCGTAGTGGGATTTCACCACTTATGGGTACTCAAACCCTTGATAGGTTGATGCATGACAATTAACCACTTGCTCTAAAAGCTCGAATTGTTAGAGCATGGCGAATCAATCCCTTTATCTCATAGCCCAAGCCCCACATCGCATGGGCCCCAAATCACATGGGCCACCCACCCGAATGCGTCCCCGCATCCCACGGGCTACCTCACTCGAACCTGGTGTGAAATGCGCATTAATCACCCCCGGTGAGGAGTCTTGAACACGAGATCTCCCCCGTGGGCCCCAAATCACATGGGTCACCCACCCCGAGTGTGTCCCCACATCCCACTGGCTACCCCACTCGAGCCCGGTGCGAAAATGCCCCTGCATTAATCACCCCCGATGAGGAGTCTCGAACACGAGACCTCCCGCTCTGATATGTCGTTTGGTCTATTTTGCCATCCATGTGACCATGGACTTGACACCAGCTCTTTTTAAGAGAAATGATCACGTAGTTCCCAAACAACCATGTTTCATGTGTCGAATATCTAATCCATGCAAAATCAGGGCCACACCTCGATTATCACCGATTGCAAAAAATGTGGCAAATACACACACTTAGGGGTCGTTTGGATGCCTATAAAGTCCTTAAGTTGCAAAGGGACTACAAGTAATCTGATTACAGGGGCTGTTTGGATGCATGTATTTGCCTGTAAAGGCTTTACAGGCTGTAAATGGATTACAGCTTTTAACTGTAATATGAAACCTGGTAAAAAACCATGTTTCAGATTACAGGTAAAGTCTTTACAGCTAAAAAGGCATTTACATGTTAGAACACAATGGTTAATATACACTCATGATATGTAGGGCCCATCGTAACGTGTATGGTACATCCAATCTATACATCATGTACTTCCCTTGATGCTCTCCTGTGGCCCTAAAAAAACAGCTTGTCCATTATCAAATGGACCACACGAGGGAAGGATGGGACGTCCACCATTAAAAACTTCTATATTGCATTTTGGGCCTACTATGATGGGTGGAAGACATTCAATCCATTTAGTGTGTGCACTTTAATGCCCTCTTAGGGCGCTAAAAAAATCAAGTCTTTCTTATATGATTTTTGCAGATTTTGAAAGGTTCACCGCTAAGCTCTCTGGTATAAATACCTACTTTATTCATTGTAAACACTTTACAGGCTAGCCAAACACAATCTGTTTACCTATAAACAAATTACCACTTAAAAGCCAAACGGAATATCATGTAATCTTTTCAGGTGTAATGTGTTGACAACTAAAAAAATTACAGGCATCCAAACGACCCCTTAGTTGGTGGTGGGCTATAGGCCAGAGCAGTATACTAAGCCATACATTGGATGTGAATAGCTCACATGCGAAAAAAAAAAGAAAAAAAAAAAAAAAAGAAGAAGAATAGCTCACATATATGTAGCCCTCAAGATTTATTTCCTATATCCTTGACTATAACTGGAACCATCCCCCTCCACCCCCCCCCCCCCCCCCCCCCCCCACGGAGCCCTCTCTCTCTCTCTCCATTTGTAACAGCACCCTTTCCCTACTTTCTTTTTCTCCCCCTCTCTACCTTACTCCACGTTTGTGCACCTGACATTCCCACTAATAGGTGTAATGCGAACACATCTGGCCAGTCATATATGGTAGGAGTAAATTTGATAAATAAGGAATGCTTGAAATTTCCTCAAAGCTGCTATATAAATTGAATTTCAGGGAATGACTGCTATTGATGACATTAAGGAAGAGCTCGTGGAGTTGTTAGAAGAAGAGAAAGGGGCTAGAGCATGATAGGGAATGAAACCCGGAAAAAAAGAAAAAGAAAAAAGGAGTTTTGATTCCAATCCAAGAAGAACATGGACATTCCTTTTCCAGATTCTAATGGTTTGGACAGATTGTTTATTCATTTTATTCATTTTGATCTCTCTCTCTCTCTCTCTCTCTCTCTCTCTCTCTCTCTCTCTCTCCAAATTTCTTCCAAACCATCATGAACACAATATAGAGAAGAGTCGAGTTTTTTCACTTGCAGCCTTTCCATCAACTACACGGCATCTCATATATGAGTTTTTTTAATATATATACGTACGAGTCAAGTTTCGAATCGAGTCGAGTCAGCACCGAGTTGGATTTTGGGTCGAGTTGAGTCGAGTTACTGGGTGACTCGAACTCGACTCGGTTTGAGTTCGGATTGGACGAAGTCAACTTGATTTGGATAGACTCACCCTCTCGGTTCGGATCGAGTTGGATCTGAACGAGTCAGATGAGTAGAGTTTGCCCAGTCAAGTCGTCTCGTGCCCAACTCTTGTAGGGATTAAACTATCTCTAGATTGCTTTGAGCACCCACTTATTGTCGAAGGAGACTCATTTGCAATTGCATGGGCCTTGGGAAAGCTTCAGCCCTTGGGATGCTTTCTTTTGTCCTAATTGACATCAGGATGAATTGGTTGCTGGCCTGCTGCTCAAAAAAAGAAAAAGAAGAAGAAGAAGAAGAAAGAGCCTGAGTGAGAGAAAAAAAAGAATGCATTGTCACTCATCATGTATTACTTCTAATCCAGTCCTAAGGGAAGCTAATTGTGTTGCCAACAGTGTTGTCAAAATCCTACAATTTACGATTTACAATTTAAGTCGAATATTAAGCAAATGATTTGAATCCCACCTTTGAATCCTATTTTATATTAATCCTTCAATTCTATGATTTGAATCTTATGATTTACTATTCACATTATACTTGTTCTCTTTTTTTTCTTTTTTTAAATGTTTTTAACTTGGTGGGAGCTTTAAGAATCGTCTAGAAAAAAAAAAAAAAAAAAGAGAGAGAGAAAAGAAGAATCATTTAGAAAAGTTAAATTATTTTATTTTGTTCTTTACAAGAGATTAAATGATATATATTCTCTTCAATGTTAAATCATAGAGCTTTTTAAAATAAATAAATAAATAATTTCTTACTTCTTAACTGGTTGAAACACCAAATTGATGTATGACTTATCTGAAATGTTTTCATGGATGGTTACGATCATGTTGACTTTAGCTGTATTGTGGAATAATGGTTAGAAATCAAAATATCTTTTTTCATTTGTCTACAGAATAAATAGTGCTTTTCCAATGTGATTATACATTCAAGAAAGGTAACAACCTTGTATGTTTTTAAGGAAAATTTCTTGAAAGACCAAAAGAAAAAAAGGAAAGATAAGAATCTTTTAACACTATCATGACATGGTATTACTTGGTGCATATGATGGCAAAAGGATGATTGATGAGTGTTTTTTTTTTTTTCCTGATTTATATTTTACATATTTTTCCATTTTTTAAAAAGAAAATCGTAACAAATCTTACGATTTACGATACAATTTGCGATTTGATACGATTCATCCCCTATTACGATTTGCGATACAATTATGATTTTGACAACATTGATCGCCAATTCACTCGCAAAGGGGTCCATGGAGATATCCTTTGTTTAGGGGACTTATCTATTGCCTCGATAGATTGTATGCCATTTGCTTTTTTCTTTTTGCTTAGTAAATTTTAAACGTGAAAAATCTTTTCTCAGATTTTGAAAAGTTAGTCACCTTCTTCTTCTCCATTATATCATTCGACATGAGGGTGGAAGAGTTGTTGCATCTATTTGGAGCTTTGGGATGGTAAAAGATGAATAACGTTCTCATGGATGGTAGAAGGATTGAAGTTCCAATCTCTAAATATGGTTGGAACGCTAAGAGAGATGTTCATCTAGCCTGGGGAAGGCACCCTATCAATTGAAGGGGAGAGTAGCAGATTCTAGTAAGTAATCTCGATGTTAGCAATCACTCTTAATTCCAAAAGCCAAGCTGCCCATAATTGTGGAAAGGACTCACTTATTAAAGGTGATCGTGTAGTTGCTCTGCCTAAGAGACTAACACCGGCCGTTGATCTTTAAAATGTTACAGTTTGGATAGAGAAAGGTGGAGGTGGGCTAAACATCTTGAAGAACAGGTAGCAAAAGAAAGAATTATTTTTTGAAAATACTTTGGTTGGTTCTTCTCACTAATAATGTAGGGGCATTTTCACACCGGGCTTGAGTGGGGTCGCCTGTGGGATGTAGGGGCACACTCGGGGTGGGCAGGGCCCAAGGATGAGGTCTCGTGTTTGAGACTCCTCACCGGGGGTGATTAATGCGCATTTCACACCGGGCTCGAGTGGGGTAGCCTGTGGGATGCGGGGACACACTCGGGGTGGGTGGCCCGTGTGAGGCAGTACCCATGTGATTTGGGGCCCACGAGGGGGGTTCGGCCGAAGTCCTAACCCATGAGATGTGAGGCCTGAGTTATGAGATAAAAGGATTAATACGCCATGCTCTAACAGTTCGAGCTTTTAGAGCAAGTGATTAATTGTCCTGCATCAACTAAAGAGTTAGTAGAAGAAGATTCTTTACCAATTCCTAGGAGATAGCTAACCATTGGGGGAAAGGGGGTTCCTTCCTGCTTAATGTGACTAACATGGGGCGTAGTGGTAAACAAAATCTTCTCTATATGTTGCATCCGCAACCCATAAAGACCCTACAATCATCTTTAGTTCACGAGATCATCCTTTGGCTAGAATTCATGGGTGAGGATTGTTTGGTGTCATAGACACATATTATGGGATTCCTCTTCATGCATGATTCCTTGAAACATTTCAAGCTTTTGGGTTCGTGTTTTGGCGAAGTGTTGGAAGTGTATTAGAAGGAATTTCATGCGTTGAAATGGAATACAAGGGTTATATTCCTACATGGAACTTGAAGAAGAAACCAAGGAGGGTAGAGTTCCATATCAATGATTGCAAAGAAGAGAGGAAGATAGAGATCGACGGTATCTTGCAGTGGTCCAAACCATCATTGGATTTTAATTTTTTTTTAAAGCTAGGTAGGAGACAAAGTGAAGGGAGAGTTTACAAATTAGATGATGAACTAGAGGATACACATCTTTGATTGGCTTAAGAGATGATGAGATGGATATGGTTATTTAATAAGTCACCCACGACGGCGTTGGTGTAGTTGGCATGTTAGATGATAACATAATCCCCACCTTCTATGCAAAGCAGATAAATTTCCCGTTTCCCAAGTCTCTGAATATTAGTTTTAGGGGTGAATTGACCCGACCAAAAAGTGATACAATATGGGCATTGCATATCGGTATCGGCATGTATTAGGCTGTATTAACCTATATCAATTGAAATTATTTATAAGCCAAAGAATTAAACAAAGATATAAAAATAGATACTCAAGAATGTTATTTTTTTTGTGTGTTTTGGACAGGTATATATATTCCTTGCTAAGAATGATGTTTGTTGGCTTGACTTGTTGATAATTCAATCAAATATGCCAAAGAATTAAGGAAACATATTTGAGAAAGGGGAAAAATTACATATGACGAATCTAGTTTGGCTGAAAATTGTTTTTAGGCCAAAGAACTAAAGAAATAAGAAAGCAGAGAACAATTGAAGTAGTCAAGAATCTATCTTTTTCTTTTTGTATTTTGGACATGATTCAGATGACAGAGCTTTTGGATGTGCTTGGTTTCAGCACATGTCATGAGTGTGGATAGACAAGAATGTGTTGTTCTGGAGGATCTCCTTTTTTAAAGGAAGGAGATATCCTTCTAGAGGAAGGAGTTCAACGTGATTCAGAGATTCAGCTAGAGATCAAATATGTAGGGGTAGAACATCTCTTGGCATCCTTCTGTGGTTAGGAGCAAATGGAGAACAAGAGACTTTTCTCGAGCCTCGAAGAATCTATCAATGCCACGTAGTTGTGCCATTTTTCATGGGGATTTAGGAGATTTGGATGGAGACTTCATTGACGAATACTTGTCCCACCAGGAGAGGAATTCACAGCTTTGGAGTGAGAAGCTTCCGCCCTTAGCTAGCTAGAAAGGGAAAGGGGTAGTAGCAGAAGACAGAGCTCTTAGAGAAGGTGATGGTTTTGGCAGGAATCGACCCCTCATCTCCAAAATCAAAGGTTTCTACAACCTTAAGGAAGAAAATCAATCCAGACATCTTCACAGGTTAGGAGGTGGACCTAGAAGAAGAAGAAAAAGGAAGTAGAACAATCCATTAAGGGAACTCCTGACACTCTTTATGGATTAATTCCTAGAAGAATGGATGGATATCCATTTTCAAAGAGTTTTTGGGAAATTTGGCACTGTGCGTGAAGTGGTCATCCCTATGGTGAAGTCAGCCTCCATTTGTGATTTTGCCTTTTTCAAGATAGAAAAATGATCCTAAACCTCAACTCCATTAAAGGGTTACAACTTACAAGGCCGGAAGTTTAACGAGAGGAAGATGAGAGTTCATGTGGCTCATTACGGGCTGAAGAGGGCTAACCTTGAGCAAAGGAGTTTGGGTTCCAAGCCAGATCCCAAGCGGCCATCACCCAAGGTACATTTTCTCTCACCTCCTCCTGAAGCAGTAATGACAGAGGGTGCCTCAATTTATGTAGAGGTCCTATATTCCTATAAGGAAGCTCTATAGGGTTACCCCCCTCGGTTGGCGATCCATGTGATCCATGCAATCTCAGTGTTAAGGCCTAAAGGTGGGGTTCCATCATTTTAGTTCCCTTTTCTGTTTTTGTCTAAAGTTAGGGAAGCCTTCAAATGGAGTTTGGTAGTGTCCTTGCAACTGGGTTTTTCCCTATAAGGCCTAGCCACTTGGTTTCATTTCTATTATAACTTTGGTCAGGGAGATTTTATCCTTGGATATCTTAGTCCTTTGTTAATTTGTGTTTCCCTTTCCTCTCTTTGATATCAACAAGGTGGTTTTTATAGGTAACCTCCATTTGGTGGGTCTGATTGAGGCATTCTGTAAATGGGCCAACTGGTCTATTTTTGGGTCATTAGATGCCTAGTTCATCTTCCCAAGTATTCCATTAGAATTGTAGTTTGAAGGGTTTTTATTTTTAATATTTCTTTGGGGTCTTCTGTTGTGGAGGTCATTCTAATAGACCAGGTGATAGGGCACTGGGAAGAACTCCGCGTCGCTTGACTTTTCGTTCGAGTGAAGAGGATAGTCGATGTTCCGTTGTTAATGGAGATCATCATCGGAGAGGACTCCTTCAAGATTCAGGTGCTCTAGGAAGGTGTGAGTCACTTGCTGATGGGAGAGGTGCTTGGTAGGCCTTCCAATGGCGGTTTTAGTTCGAGTCACCATGAATGTGGTAGCTTCCATTTTGATGTCCTGTGGAGCTCTGTTACAGTCCGGTCTTATGTGTGAACCATGTGTTTTTCCCTCTGCTTCAATTTCGACATGTGACACTCGAGGCTCCACATGTGTCCCCGTAGATGGACACTTGTCTCCAAATTCTCGGTCTTAGCCCATGAAGCTCCTTATCTCCCCTAAACTCGACTCCCTCCGTACGTGAGTGGGATAATGACCGTGAACTCTATGCCTTTAGAGAGAGATGAGAGGATGAACGTCTCATCTCGAGACAATATTTTGCAGTCTTCTCTTGTCTCAGCTCTCTCTCCTCCCGCCTTAATTGAGGCACGTTGGGCTCAAGAGCTCCCTCGATCACAGTGGAGGCCACATGTCATCAAGAGCTTTATCCAAGGGCATGTTGCCCCTAGTGGGGCGTCAATCAAGGTGATACGTGTAAATCCTCTCTTCTCCCATAGGGATTCGAAGTGCTAGGAGCCTTTATTAGTAGAGGAGACGTGTCCTACTGAGGATGATTCTGGCACATATAGGGGCATCCGTTCCTTTTGAGTTAGTTGAGGTGACATGTGTCGACCCTCTCTCTCCCCACAAGGACCGACTGCGTTAGGAGCCTTTATTACTAGGTGATACGTGTCCTCTTGAGATGGATGTTGGTAAAGTGAATGGGACTTGAATTTCTCAAGATTTGACTTGGCGACTTTTTTGGGGGCTTCTTCTATCACATTTAAGAGAGGTGCTGCAATTGTCCATTCGCCTTTAATAGAAACAAACATGTGTCAATAACAGAGGACACACGATTCTCACTTGAGACCAGCTAGTGAAGAAAACCTTAGTTAGTAAGTTGATATTTTGGGTTTTCCTCTAGCTTTGATTGGGTTCAACAATTCTCTCTCAGATTCGAGCTCTTTTCTCTATCAGAGGATGATTTGTCAGATAGTAGTTTGGGAGATGGGGTGTTGTCTCTTGATGCTTCCCTCTCCTTCTACGATCTTCCTCTGACTATCCCGCTTCCTCGCATTAGGTCAAGTGTTGATGAGCGTGATTTTCTACTGGCTCTAGCTCCCCCCTTGCCTCTTCCTCTTCCACACCCCTCCTTCTTGGCCTATTTTCCAGGTCCCTTTTTCTTCTGTTTCGAATCCTGGCCCTCCTTTAGTACAACCTCCCCTTTCGGTTAGTTCTTGTCTCGTGGCCTTCCCTCTCGATGCCCCTTCCCTCCCTCCCCTGCTTTTTCCCTTTGATGGAGGATCTATCTGAGGTCATGTGTCTAGTTGTTCTGGCTCAAGGTCCCCTAGTGGGTGCTCTGGAGGTCTCCCCACTGTGGGCTTCTTTTGCTCTGGACAATGAAAGGATCTTTCAGGACCATGTTCTTGTTTCTCCCCTAATCGCTATTCTATAAGAGGTATTGGAAAGTCTTGTGGAATCGATCAAGAGAAAGAGATGGGTAAGGGATGCAATATGTCATGTTGGAAGGCTTTTAGGAGTGGTGGTTGGAAATCGGGACGAAAATTATATCGCCTTGTTTAAGTTGGTCACTGAAAGGGGTCTCTGAGTTTTGGTGACCAGGATTCCTTTGTCAGGCTCCTTGATATCTTTATCCTGTAATAAAGAGCTTGTGAATCTAGGAGTGCATTTGGATGGCATTTTGGAAACTATTTCTAGGAACAAGAGAAAAGGAAGGGGCTACTCGGGTTCATCAATGAAGATCCTCTCTTTAGAGGAAGAGGATGTTAAAGAGGAAGGAGGTCAGCTTTTAGAGGAAGAACTCTCTTCCAGAGATAAGTTATCCTCAAATTATTGTGCGAGGCTCAAAGAAGAGGAAATAAAGTGGCGCCAGCGATCTCGGGCTGTTTAGCTAAAAGTGGGAGTTAGAATACAATTTTTTCATGGAATAGCCAGTGTTAGGGCAGGCGCTAACTATATCCTCTCAAGTCGTCGAGGGCAAGAAATTTCAGATAAAGATGGAATTTGCAAATCTATTGTAGGTTTTTATTATATTTTGTTATCGTCGGATAATGTCCGTTGTCCCTTGTTAGATAGTCTTGATTTCGTTCGCATCTCTCGGGAAGATGTGGAATCCGTGGAGAAGCCGATTCTCATTGAAGAAGTTAGGGCCGCAATCATGGACTTAGGGTGAGATAAATCTCTAGGACCCAATGGCTTTCCCTTAGCTTTTTTCTAGATCTAGGATCTTGTTGGAAATGGGGGGCACTTTCTTAACTCTAATTCCTAAATTAGAGGGAGCTGTTAACCTAAAAGATTTCCATCCTATTAGCTTGGTTGGTAGCCCTATAAAATTCTAGCCAAGATTGGAGTCGGAGATTGTGGATAGTTATCCCAAAGATCGTCTCTCCCTTCCAAAGTGCTTTCGTTCATGGGAGACGGATTTTAGATAGTGTGTTGATCTTGAATGAATGTATCAACTCATGCCATAATGTGGGAAGGTCTGGAGTACTCAATAAGCTTATCTTCGAAAAGGCTTATGACCATGTAGATTGGACTTTTCTGGATAAATATGTTGTTCAAGATGGGTTTTGGGGACAAATGGAGGAACTGGATCTGTGTTTGTGTTTCCTCTCCTCGTTTTTCAGTCCTTACCAATGGTTCACCCTTTGGCGTATTCAAGGATTTCGGAGGGCTTCGACACAATGAATACTTGTCCCCTTTTCTATTTGTGATTGTCTCAGCAGCGCTCAATCACATGCTTTCCAGGGGTTAGGAAGAGGGTCTCTTTCAGGGTTTTTCAGGTGGAGAACTTTCCTCATCGAATCTGCCATATCCAATTTGCTGATGATACTCTGCTATTCTATGAGGCTAATGATTCTATGGTGAATTTATTGATCATGTCTACATGCTGGTTCGAAGTGGTGTTAGGTTTAAAGGTAAATTTGTCCAAAAGTGAGTTATTTGGGATAAATTTATCTTCGGAGGTAATTGCTTCTTTGGCAGACTCTTTCGGTTGCAAGGTGGGGTCCCTCATTATCTTGCTCTTCCTCTTTGTTTTGATAAACCTACTTTGTACCTTTGGGACAATTCTTGAGAGAATGGAGAGAATTGTCCCCATGGAAAAGCTAGCTCCTTTCTTTGCGGGGCAGAATAACCCTAATTAAGGACTCCCTCTCCAATCGCCCTATTTATTATAAATCTTTATTTCGGTGTCCCAAATCAGTTGTCCATATAGATAAACTCCGCAAGGTGTTCCTTTGGCAAGGAGGTTCCCCCTCGAAGAAATTCCTTTTAAATTAGAAGGAGGTTTGCACCCCTTATGATGAAGGTGGAGTGGGAATCAAGAGGTTGGATTTGGTCAATGAAGCTCTCATAGGTAAATGGGTTTGGAGATTTGGAACAGAGAGGGAGTCTCCAGAGATCAGTTATCTCTACTAAATAAGGGCTAACCCCTAAAGGTTGGAGGGAAAAATCTTCTTCCCTTTACCGAGCCTCCTTTTTTTGGAAAGGGATTGCTAAGGTGTTTTCTTCAGTGTTTAAGGGGAAGGTCTTTACTTTGGGTGATGGTGCGAAGATTAGGTTTGGTTAGATATTTGGTGCAGAAGTCCTTCCTCGACTTCTTCTGTCCTTGCTTTGGTTGTTGTATGCCCGAGGTGTTCCATAACGATAACAGTGGCCGTAACGGACACCACTATTACCTTTATGATATTGGTCGTAATGGCTATTACTACCCCCCCGTATGGTCGTTATGGTCTCTTCTCGTCTCTCTCTCTCTCTCTCTCTCTCTCTCTCTCTCTCTCTCTCTCTCTCTCTCTCTCTCTCTCTCTCTCTCTCTCTCTCTCTCTCTCTCTCTCTCTCTCTCTCTCTCTCTCTCATATATATATATATATATAATATATATATATTGAAAAAATCCCTGAAATCCTATATTTACCCTGTAATGTTGAGAAAAAGTCTGAAAAACATGCATCTGCCCCATATAACAGAATATTACGTGGCTATTATGACATTTACATGGGACGTAACGGGCCATTAACGACAATTATGGCTCATTTTTCAAAATAACAGTTGTTACGACCGTCACGACCCCATAATGTGTAACGATTACCACCGTTATCTTTACGTAATGGCCTTTACGACACCATGTGTATGCCCTTCTCTGAACATTATGGTGACTGGGTGTTTTTCAGGACAGGGAGTGGTAGGTGTTTGGCTTCCCCCATTTAGGAGAAATCTCTAAGACCCTGAGATTGCGGATCTCGTCTCTTATGTCTCGTCCGTAGGACTTCCTCCCTTCTCTATATTCAAAAGATTCTTAGTGTAGCCGGATGATGGGAAGCATCCGCCCAAATGTAGGCACCTTCAATCTTAAGCACAAGAACACAAACAAATAGAAGTGAACAATTGAAGATTTGTTTCAATTTTAAGATGCCTCCACACTACTCGTCTCGGGCCCTTATATAGACTTTTGAGACATACATACAAGAAAAACATAATGTCATTGACAATCAATAACTTGTTACAAATATGGAAAAGAGATTAAAGAGATAAGAATGCATTAAAAACGTTTGACGACTAGATTATTCTTAGCTAGCTGATTGATTTAACTAGCTAACTAGCTAAATAGCAGGCTTGGGCCTCCTTATTGACGGGCCAACTATTAGGCTTGGATTTAATGGGCCTAGTCCTGGCCCATGAATCATGGCGGCCCAAATCAGCCTGCATCAGTCCTCCCCGGCTGGAAAGAACTCGACTTCGGCGAGTTAATGGCCCAGATCATAGAGATCAGGATTTAGACACTGGAAGTCGGTAGCTGTGATAAATGTCGCATCAAAGAGAGGTCGTCCTTGACAACAGAGGAAAAATTGGTAACCACCTTGGAGCGTGGAGACAATTTGGTCATCCAAAACATCAACGATCATATCTGTAGGTGTTAAAACAATCGGAAGTGTGATGGCTTGTTCTTCACTACCATTGTCAATATGGTGCCCATGATAGATGGAAAGATCTTCCACATTAAAAGTAAGACTGACAGGTAAATTTGGTGGGAAATCTAAAACATAAGCATTGGCATTGATCTTCTTTATGATTTTGAATGGTCCCGCATTGCGAGGATGGAGCTTCCTTGAGGTGTCGGTAGGCAACCGTTCAGGACGAATACGGGCCATAACCATGTCACCTTCCGCAAATTCAACAAAACGATGTCTCGTATTTGCATGTTGCTTATAACTTTCATTACTTGCGGCGATATTGCGTTGAACTTCGTCATACACTTGCTGCATATGGCTCATGAAGTCATCAATTTCTGAGCTTGGTCTCAACTCTACGGGTAAAGGAACCAAATCGATTGGAAGACGCGGTCGCGTACCGGTTATTGCCCCAAAAGGTGACATCCCTGTGGACTTGTTGATTGAGTTATTATAAGCAAATTCAACCATCGGTATTACTGGGTCCCATGTAGCTATGTGATCGAGGACAAGACACCGTAGTAACTTACCCAAGCTACGATTGACCACTTATGTCTAACCATTGGTCTGAGGGTGGTAGGCACTAGAGAACTGAAGCTTAGTTTTCGTCGTTGTCCAAAGAGTTTTCCAAAATAACTCATGAACTTAGTATCACGATTAGACACAATTGTCTTTGGAAGCCCATGAAGATGGACAACCTCTCAAAAGAATAATTGAGCAATCCTGAGAGCATCTGTTGTATTCGAGCATGGTATGAAATGTGTCATCTTTGAAAATCGATCAACTACCACAAATACTGTCAACTTTCCGAGCGGTCTTTGGCAAACCTAGGACGAAGTCCATGTAGAGATCTTCCCATGGAGCATGTGGGATCGGCAATGGTTGATACAATCCACAGTTTTTCTTTTAACCCTGGCAAACCCTGCAGAACTAGCAAATCTTGGTAACAACTGATTTTATATGAGGCCAAAAGTATTTATCTCCAATGAGAGCTATGGTCTTTTCACGACCCAAGTGTCCACTACACCCATCGGCATGTAACTCTCTCACAACATACTCATGGATGGATGTATTGGGTAGGCAAAGTTGCGTTCCTCGAAACAAATAGCTATCATTAATGCTGAAATGTGGGTGTCTTGCATGCTCTCCACTAAGAATGTCAGTATAAATACACCCGGAATTCTTGTCGTCAGTATATACTCACACGCCATATCTCTTTGAATCCCGGAACAGTGACCGCCATCGATGACAATAAATGTGCTAACGGCTAAATGCATCAACAACCTGATTGTCCTTGCCAGTCTTGTAATGAATGACAAAAGAAAACTCCTGAAAGTAAGTACTCCACTTGACACGACGAGCATTCATCTTCTGCTGGGAATATAAGAACTCGTGCTTCATGATCAGAGTATAGGACAAACTCTTTGCCAACCACACAGTGACACCAATGTCGTAAAGTCCAAACAACGACATAAAACTCCAAGTCATAAGTGGAGTATCACTGCTTCGCATCAGAGAGCTTTTTGCTGAAGAAAGCTATTGGATGGCCCTCCTAACTGAGAACTCCAATGTTAACATTAAAGGCGTCACAACTCACCTCAAATACCTGCTCAAAGTCCAGAAGGTACGGTCATCTTACGTTTGATCCTATCAAAGTCTAGTGTGTTGAATATCTCGTAGCGGAGGCCACTCAGGCAAATCATCGGGGACCAATTCTTGGAAGTCACCCACGCTCCCCCCCCCCCCCCCCCCCCCCCCCCCCGGCACCTACGCAAGGAGGAGGAGAGCCCCACCATCAATCTGGATCGATGACGACATCCAGGGAGGGCCTCTTAGTTAGAGGACTGCGTTTTGGTTCGTTGGAGTGGACCCAATAGTCATGTGAATCCCACCATGGGCTCTCATGATCGTGGCCCACTATTCTAAATAATTTAGTACTTTGGATTTTGCTTATTATTGTTATTAGGAATATCATGGACGGTTTAGATTACTTTGATTAGCTGTTATTTTGATTACTTCGTCTCCAAGTAATAGGTTGCGCACATGGCGTGAGTTTTGGGGTATAGGGTTTTATTACAAATAGGCACCCCCTTATATTCTTTTTTATCATTGAAGATTAATAAAATTTATGCGTTTTTCTGCTCCTCTAAATTTCTGGGTTGTGGAGATTCAATTGAGTGTGAACCTCCCTCGAAGGGCTGACTACCGTGGTGCGAAGCCACACTTATCCCGATTCGCCCCCACCTTCTACCATCCATATTTCTCCTCCTACAATCATTTACGCTTCAAATCCATCCTCTATTGCAACCGTTTTTCTCTCTACAGCAGATTTTCAGAATCTGGCCTCCGCAGGAGGGCTGAAACTTCAGCGGAGCACCACGCACAGACCATGCACCGGATCAGACTGAAATTTGGAGGCTTTGTGGTCAAGTTGGCCGTTTTTTGATTTGTGGGCCCCACACATGTGCGGGACACCTCCAGCGCACGTGCGTCTGGGCCTTCATCACTGTCCGCGCGTGTGATGCTTCTCTGGTTCGTCTCTCTCCTCTCTTTCACCCCAAATCCCTAACCCTAACCCTAAATTACTCAAATCCCCCATTTTTATGCCCTTTCTTCAACCTTAGGGTTTCCTGAATTGAAATCTGTGAACCCCTTGGATTGAGGAATTATTTCTGTGCATGTGTGGATGAATTTACCCTCTGATTATTGTTAGGTCTATAATTTTGTTTGATCCAACCCTAGCTTGTGTAGGCTTGGGCCTGCATAGATTCCCCTTGATTGAAGGCTTGAACTTTTTTGTGGGATATGGAATTTTGTGTAATTGTTTCTGAACTAACGTGATCTAAAGCCTGAAAATCTTGCACATCATATTTGAATTTCATGTCCTGCATCATTAATGATCTGGGAAATGGAAACACGTATCCATGTTGTCAAAAATATTGCAGGTACCAGGTGATGTATCGCAAATACAAGAGATGGTAAAGACACTTATTGGACTCAAAATATTACAAAAATCAACTACACAATAGGTTTCCATTTTATAAGGGCCTATACTATGCGTTGTCAGACAAAAGCAGTGCAATATATCCAAAATGAGTTCATACGGTTCAAATATGATACAATCCAAGTAATAAAACACAAAAATACATCTAAGAAGTAAAAAGAACAGAAATATACCTTCACCTCAAAAACACAAAGTTACGAGGCAGCTGGAAGTTGTCAACTCCATCTCCAATGGATGAGATCGAGAAGCACGAGAATAATGTATAGACATAGATTCTATTACAATCCATGCTAAAATGTGTAAATAAATTCCGTTTTCCTCATATTTTCTTATCTTGGAGTTTTGGCTCATTTCTGCTCTCAAGTTACGATTTCTCCTCCAAATCCGAGATTTTATTTCAAACAACTTAAATTGAGTTGACAAAATAGCCCTACAAAGAGATGCTGCAATTTTTCATTTTTATTTTTACTTTTTTATTATTTTATTTTTTTTAAAAGACGGTTTGTTTGGATTTTCTCTTCTTTTTTTTTTCCTGATTTTAACTCAAATTTTAAAGTATTTACATATGTTGTATTGATACTGACGATATTATCGTGGATACAAGACATTTATAGTGAAGGGCAATGGCGGACATCTCACAATATGTTGTGATATCAGGGATATTATCAAACAATAAAGCGTAAGTTTTACATTAGACCTTGTATATGTATCACCGGCCTGCAATACAAATAATATTGGCTGATTATTATTGATCATACTGACAATACCAGAACACTGGGTCCAAGATGGATGAACCAAAAATCATAAAAAATCCATTAAAAAATAAAATAAAATAAAATAAAAAAGAAGGAAGAGGGGCGTGCGTGTGTGTTTTGAGTGAGAGAGATCAATAGATAGTGTTTGAGTGAGTGAGAGAGATAGAGAATTTTTTTATACAGAGGCCTTTTGCGGCTGCGGGTGGAATCTCGAGTGGAGAGAGAGAGAGAGAGGAGAGAGATCTAGTCTAGTCCGTAGAAAAGCCTCTTGCTAGTAAAATCACAACAGTGGGTTGCTAACCAGCCACGCTTTTCTAAATGGCATAATTACCGTTGCTTTATATTTGTGTAAATACCTTCCCATGTCCCCTTAAAACCCAAAGCTCATTGTCTCAAAATTGCATGGGTATAAATGTCCACCGCTCCTAGCATTATGTGTGGTTGAGATTTGCCGCTTTTGTGCGAGTACCATGTGAAACAAAATTCTTGAACTTCTCTATTCAGAAATTTCAACAAATTCAAGTAATCATACATTTGGGGAAAAAAAATGTATTATCATCTGGTAAGAATGAACAGTAACCCCTAAAGCATAACGTTGTGCAAGGGTCAAAACAAATAAGAAGCTGATGTAGAATGCAATCTGATCCACTTAAAGAAACTGTGGTCCATAAAATTCCCACTTGATCACTTCGCACAGCGCAAAGAACTGAAATTGAACCCCATTTTATAAACACAAATATAAAGGAAAAATCACCACCAAAAAAAAAAACATAGAATAGACAAGATAAACATAAACTAGTAAAAAAATCAACTGAAATAATACTAAGGAAAAACAAACTGAGGTAGATGAGCAGAAATGTGCATCCAAAAGGGTACAACAATTAAACCATATACCAAAAGATAATGGCATTTTAATCCTTTTTCTGTTTTCTACTTGCACACTATTTCAATTTTCATGTCTCCCCAACGAAAAAAAAAAAAAAACTTTCTCATGTCGCCTTATTGATCAGCAGCAGTTCATCATTTCTTCTTAACAAGATATGCAGACAATAGAAAGAAGAGATGGAACACAAAACAAAAAGGTGGGACTGCTCACCTTTACTCGAAGTTCCTTCATTGGATGAGGTGTCAGCAAAGCTCGGATTGTGGTAACAATAGGCCCCTAACATGGAAGAAGGGAATATATGTAAGAATCTAGAAGCATTGTATGATACTTTTTCAAATAGTGCTAAAGATCAAACGCTTACCTGCATGCCGCAAACAACTATCTGATCTCCTTCATGAAGCACACCATTGACTAACACAACATCAATGGTTGTTCCAAGGCCTTCAATAACCTTGACCTCCAAGACCGTGCACTGGAGAACAATTCCAAAATGTAGCAAAATTATAAACAAGAAACTCCCAACAATTTTCACATGTTCCAGAGACAAGTCTACAATCTAAGATAGTGATAGAAGCGGCCAAAAGTTGACAAATACATTGGATAAAAAAGCAAGCATGTATAAAACATGAGGTATGAATATGATCCACTAAGAATTCTTCATGCCTTGTTACAGTTCAAATTCCTCTATTCCTCTGTGGAGGCCAGGTGGGCCCACACATGATCACCAACAACCATTGGATAGGAGTCCATAGAGGATTGCATATGGCCATAAAATCAACATATTGGATGATCACAGCCATCAGATTAAGGACATGCAAAAAAATGATGGTAAGAAATAAAAAATGCCCATGCTGTCTATTTTGCAGACCCTTGATCAAACAGTTGTGATCTTCGTATCTGGGTGCTTTTATAGCCACATGAAACTGACGGCCAACCCAGCCCCTCCCATCAAATGCTCCACCATGATTGCCGGTGGAGCCGCTTATGACATAGGGAGGAATTTACATCATGATCAATGTTTTAAATATCAACGATATCGGCCGATATATCCCACGATATATCTTGTATCCCACCTGTGCAATACGAAACACACAGGTAGTGCCGATATATCCCACATGCTTGATTCGGTGAGCATTTTCAGTTTCCGATCCATTTTTTTGTTGAAATTATGTTAAATCAGTGCCAAATGGTTATAAATCCACGATATTTTTTTGTTGATGCAACTCCGTTTCTTTGGAAATATAATGTCCCCCCCAAGCTCAGATGCTTTGGATGGTTAGCGGCCCAGAACAGGATCCTTACCATTGACAATCTCGTGAAGAGAGGCATGCACATAGTTAATATTTGTTTGTGTTGTATGAGCCAAGCGGAATCGGTGAACCATTTACTGGTTCACTCCCCCTTTATTTCTACCATCTTCTCTCATTTCTGCGATCTCTTTTCCATCTCCTGGTGTGTTCCGGAGCGGACTTGTTGACAGTATGGAATGGGGTTAAACTTGAAAAAAAAAAAAAAGTTGAAGATCTGGCGTATGCTCATTATGGCGATCTGGTGGGCGGTTTGGAAAGAAAGAAATGATCGATGTTTTGATAACAAATCATCTTCGTCTACTGTGGTGGGGGCATCGGCCAAAAAGATGGTGTTAGAATGGGCTGTTAATGTTAAGGATATTAGTAGTGTTGATCTTTCTTTTCTAGGTTGCTAGGCATCTCCTGCTATCTCAGCAAGAGTGTCCTTTTCTTTCTTTCTTGTATTTTCTTCTTTCCTTTAATGAATTTCTGGTCGTTGCTTTTTTTAAAAAAAAAAAAATGGTTATAAATCCATTGGTTCTTCATGTTTTGCAGGAAAAATCCATTGGTTCTCCTTCAGCCAACTGTCAATTGAGACTAATACAATAAAACCCTACTAAAGACCCCCGCAGAGGAGACCAAAAAGTTCTAAAAACAACAATTATTCCTCTCTAACCAAACAGCCCAAAGAATAGCCACGAGCAGGATTCTCCACCTCTTTCTCCCTATGGTCCTTCCCGCATTTGCATGCCACACATGAAAGAGACCATCTATAAAGGGAGGCATAACCCACAAAACTCCAACCAATGCCAGAGCGTGTTATCATATCTCAACAGTGAAGGAGCAATGGAGAAACAGGCGGTCCACTAACTCAGCATCATTGAGGCATGATAGACAAACATTTGTGAGAGACGTGCCTCTTTCCCTCAGATTATCAATCGTAAGCACCCAATTCTTCTCAACTAAATGCAAAGGCTGCAAATTTGGGAGGAGCTCCATACAACTAGACAGCTCCCATGTGACCACATCTTGGTGCAGGAGGAGAGGCAGGAAAATGGTAGAAGGACCACACCGAGAAGGAACCCAAACTAGCTGAGATCTAGATCTGAGAATCCTTCGAATCCAGTGAAAGGGTGAAACCATGCAACTGAGATCAGAGAACAATACAATCCTGGATTTCTAGGTCAGAGAGGTTCCTCCATTTAGGGGGAAGCCAAACTCTGCCCTCTCCCTCACTCGAGAAACAATTTGCTACCGAAATGTCCAAATTAGGAAAAACAACAGCTAGAGCAGGAAAAACTAAAGAGAGGGAAAGGTTACCGCACCAGATATCCAACAAGAATCTAATCCTCAAATCGTCATCCAAAGCAAACATCACTTCTTGAAAGACTTTAGGGGCAACCCTAGCAACATTTTTTTCATAAAAATGAGGCTCGGTAGAGAGAAGAAGACTTAGTCCACCACCCTAAGGGGGTTGTCCCACATTTAGCAAAAATAGTCACTCTCCAAAGATCTTCCTTCTCTCGAACAAAGCTCCAAGCCCAATTTGCCTAATAAGGCCTCATTGACCAAATCCAACCATCTGACCCCCTACTCCACCTTCCAAGAATGAGGAACAAACCTCCTTCCAATTTAAAAATGGGAATTTTCGAGAGGAAGATCCCCCTTGCCAAAGGAACTCTCTGTGAAGCTTATCAATCTGGAAAAGGGCTAACTTTAGGTAATGAAACAAAGATGTAATAAACGGGCAAATTGGGCAGAGGCCTTAATAAGGGTAATCTTGTATTTGGCGAATCAAATACCATGATTTAATAACGAACCATTCTAATTAGTTGATAGTTGATAATATTAGTTGATAATTTTGTGAAAGATTCCTGTGAAAGGTTTCATTCACTCCTAATCCATGTCGAGTAGACCTTGTCGTTGTGAGAATTCTTAATTCATGAGTTGTAGGGAGGGACTTATGTCACCAAAAACAGAGACTAAAGCAAGTGTTGAATTTAAAGTTGGTGTTAAAGAGTACAAATTGACTTATTATACTCCTGAAAATGAAACCAAAGATATTGATATCTTGGCAGCATTCCGAGTAACTCCTCAAGCCGGAGTTCCACCTGAGGAAGCAGGGACTGCGGTAGCTGCCGAATCTTCTACTAGTACATGGACAACTGTGTGGACCAATGGACTTACTGGCCTTGATCGTTACAAAGGACGATGCTACCACATCGAGCCCGTTGCTGGGGAGGAAAATCAATATATTGCTTATGTAGCTTATGATGCAGGACATGAAAATTAAATATGATATGCGAGATTTCAGGCTTAGATCATACCAATTCAGAAGCAATCACACAAATTCCACATCCCGCATGAAAATCCAAACATTCAAGTAAAGGGGAATCTAGGCGGGTCCAGGCCTACACCCGTTAGGCTGGATCAATGAAAAGTATGAACCCGGTACTGCCTCACGCGAGCCGACCACCCTGAGTGTATCCCCGCATCCCACAGGCTACCCCACTCGAACCTGGTGTGAAAATGCCCCTACATTACTATTAGGCCAGAAACCTTTGAGGTTGACAACATCTGCCAACCTCAAAATGAGAGTAGGGAAGGTATTCCTTGTATCCAAAGGCAAATGGCCAGACTCATTGAAATCAGACAAAAAAAAAAAAAAAAAAGATTGAAAGAATGCAATAGGGAAACTGCCAGGCCCCAAAGATTTATCTTTACCCATGGCGAGAGCCGCTGCCTTAATATCATCTAGAAGGATTGGCTTCTCCAAAAAGGCCACGTCTTCCTAAGATAAGCGAGTAAGATCAAGGTTATCTAAGCAAGGATGAGAAAAATTATCCAAGGATAGCGGGTTGGAGTAAAAGCTAACAATAGAATTACAAATATCATCTTTATCTGAAATAATCTCACCATTAATAATAAAGGAGGAAACAGAATTTGATCACGCTCTGGCATTGGCAATCCCATGGAAGAATTTTGGATTACGATCACCTTCTCTAAGCCAAAATGCCCAAGATCGTTGCCACATTTTATTTCCTCCTCTTCAAGCCTAGCACAATAGCCAAAGGATAACTTATCTCTAGCAGAGCAATCTTCTTCTAAAAGATGGTCTCACTACTCCTTAACATCCAGGCTTGGATATCACTTATGAGATATGCCATTTGGGCTTCTCCCTAGCCAAATATCTCCATATGCCAAACTTTAAGCTTCGATTTCAACATCTGTAATTTCTTCAACCACTTGAAGCCCGGAAGACGTTCAATCTCGAAAGAGGACCACCAATCCAAGACCTTGGAGTGGAAGCCCTCTACCTCAAGCTATGCAAGGTCAAACTTAAGAGGCTTCAATCCCCAGTTAATCTCATCAACTTCCAAAAGAACAGGACAATGATCAAAAATAGGCTTAGTCAGACCTCTTTGACGAGCAAAAGGGAATTGATGGATCCAATTAGGGGAAACCAAAAATGTTTCTAAAAGAGACAGCAGGGAAGGAGTGATTGTTGGACCATGTATGTGTAACATCCCCCACTGGAAGATCCAGTAATTCATGTTTGCTTATCAAATCCGAGAATCCCCTCATAAAAGAGGTCACCCTATAACCATTCAACTTTACATGCATGAATCGAACAACATTACACGGGGTATCCTTTCAGAGGGAAGGAGAGAGAGAGAGAGAGAGAGAGAGAGGCAGCACATGTAAAGTTGATTGTTAGGCTGCTGACACAATCAGGCACAGCGATACTCTCCTCGTGCCGATCTCCTCATAAATGAGAGGAAGAGATCCAAAAAGGGAAGAGAATTCAAAATCTAGTAACGAGATATCGGAGCAATACACTCGTCTCTCCTTGAAGAAGATAATATCCTGATCTCATTCGCACCCGAAGATGAAGGATCTGAGGGCTGGGAAAAGGAAGAGGGTGGGAAAAGGTGGACAGATGACTGGGAAACCAGGGCCAGGTGTCCTATATCTGAGATACATGTGGGGGCCAACGCCTCACATGTACTAGCACAAAACCCAACCCTCTCCTTGAAGAAGATAATAATAATATCATGATCTCATGACTGATTTATTATAAACATTTAATAAAAAATAAACCCATCCCTCTCAAACTGAAAAATGATACTGGGTAGAATAGTGCTTAACAAGTTCAATTTTCAAACTACAAAGTTAGTAAACAAGTGCTGAAACAGAAGATATTATTCAATGGAGAGATACCGCACCTGTACTTCATTGACAAACATAAGCTTTTGCTCCATGGTTTTCTGTGTCCATTGCACCAATAACAAAAGAAGATCGGGGATGCCTTCACCACTGCAGTATCAAAAACACAGATGTTGCAGAAAATCAAATGCCGAAAACATTTTGCAAACTACTGATATAACATCCAGCAACAACAAGACTCCACTTAGATACAGTAGAGATACCTTACTGCACTTGTTGGGACAATACTGAATGTTTCCCCCATTTCTTTATTTTTGTAGTATAGCTCAGTATTCAGGCCCTGCTCCTTCAACTGCGTGATAACCTGAAAAAAAAAAAAAAAAAAATGTCTCAACCATGGTTACCTTAAGTTACAAGTCCCATGCAGCACAGAAAACAAAAGGCTGAGATAGAGAGAATGACCTCAGTCACCCTCCTTTTGAACTCATTTTGTACGTCATTAGACTGTTGCTTCATAGCCTTCACGATAGGTGCATTTGGGCACGTCTTCCATCCATATAATCTGTCAACCTTCAAAATCAACACATAAAAAAGATTAAGAACAACACATCATTATAATTGAATTCAGAAGCTATTATGAATGGTCATGCAGCTACTATTCCCCACCTTGTTCAAGGCAACAATGAATTCAGTATTCCGCATCTTCAAAAGGTTGAGTGATTCAATAGTCTGTTGCTCTAGGCCGTGCATTATGTCAACAACTAAAATCGCAATGTCGCATAAACCCGAACCTCGTGACCGTAAATTCGTGAACGATTCATGCCCCGGAGTATCAATCACCAGCAGACCTGGGACCCGCAACTTTGCATCAGCTTTAAGCTCCTTGGTCCTGTCCCGTAGATTTTCAGCAGGAAAATAGGTTGCGCCAATCTGCTGCGTAATACCTCCGGCCTCGCCCTCCTGAACATTAGTGCCCCGGATGCAATCAAGCAGCTTGGTCTTACCAGTATCGACATGACCGAGAATGCAACAGATTGGAGAACGGAGGTTATCGGCACTCCTCTGTGAGAGAGCCTCCGCCGTTCGAGCCTCCCTTTTCTTTGCAGCTTCTTTTATCTTCCTCTTGTCGTAAACTTCAAGTTGGGGTTCATCATCTTTACTTTCGATTTCATGGCTTTTAAACGATTCAGGAGCAGCAGCCTTTTTAGCAGTAATGGCGGGCTTCGGCTGTGCAGGAGAAGGCACTTCTGAATTGACGGAAGCCGGTTGTGTCACACGCTTGGTGTCTTTCTTCACCACAGGTTCGGCATCTTCCTCAGCAAAAGCACTTTTAACAGGCAGCGAAAGATCGGCATTATCCCAGCTTTTTGCGTCCCACTCATCATCATCGTCGTCTTCTTCTTCAACTCCGTTCTCCTCACCCTCCTGCTGCTCGACTTCCATCTTCTCATTGGCATCCACTGCGGTGGACTCCTCTTCGACCTTTTCAACTTCTGATGGCTCAGCCGCGGGTACAATGTCATGCTGGCTATCAGTTGCCTCTACTGCTTCAGCGGGCTTCACAGAGGCCCCACCATTTGCCTGAGAGGGACCAGATTTTCCCTTCTTGTTTTGGTATTTTGGCCTTTTGGTGGTCGTCGTGCTACCAGTGTCAGACATAGGTAGAAGACCGCCCTGAGCAAGAAACTGGTTCCTCATCGATTCCAGTCTACGTGCTTCATCCTTTTGCTTACCCGTTAAAAGCTTACCCTCTTGCTTTTTCTTCAGAAGCTTCTCCTTCTCTCTCTCCTTTTTCCTGCGCTTTGCCTCCTCTGCAAGCCTCTCAATCTCCTCTAGCCTGCGACGCTCCTCCTCTTCCTTCCTCAACCTCTCCTCTTCCTCTCTCTTCTTCCTCTCCTCAGCTTCCTTACGCCTCGCAAGCGCCTCCTGCATTTCCCTGACATGCTTGGGGACCTTCTTGTCAGAAACCTTGCTCTTTGTCTCTTCATGTTTCTCTTCCTTCACCTTCACCTCCACTGCTGCTGCAGCAGCTGCCTTCTTCTCCTTCTCCTTCTCCTTCTTCTTCTTCTTTTCTTTGCAGCCACGGACTCACCACCTTCTGCTTCACCATCCTTCTCCTCAATTGTAGCATCAACGGAGCTAACGGGGTCAGGCTTAACCTGTACTTTCTCCTCTGGAGGAGGGGCAGGCTTTGTCAAAGGAGGGCCTTCACCAAGCTCAGCGAGGATTTTGTCAAGGTCATCCTCCTCTTGGGCAGTCCTCCCACTCTTCTTCTTATTCTTCTTTTGCTTCTTAGAAGTGTCCGCCATGTCCTCACTTCCTTGTTTATTAGTTTTAGCATCAACACCATCCTTCCCACCCGCCTCATTACTACCACCTCCTCTCACAGAAGGCTGTTCGGGTTCATTGACTTGTTCGCCAAGAACGGCATTGTAATTGAATGTGTTAGACAAGCTATTGCTCTTCTTGGAGGACTTAGACTTAGAAGACTTCTTTTTCCAGAGAAAGAAATTGCAGCTTGGGCATCATCATCGTCGTCATCTTCATCCTCTATTTTACCAGAAGTGCCAGTGGCAGTTTCAATGGCATTCTCATCATCAAGCCCCACTGAATCCAAAAAGGTCAAGCTATTGCCCACCTTCTTGGAAGATTTTGATGGTTTCTTCTTACCAGAGAAGGCAATCGAAATCTCAGGGACATCATCTTCTTCATTAACATCATTACCAGAAGACCCTTGCTCTGTGGCTGGGGCGATATTAGCACTATCCTCATCATCGAGAATGGCATCAAAACTAGAAGCATTAAACAAGCTGCCGCCCTTGTTGGAAGATTTGGACGGCTTCTTCTTACCTGAGAAGGCAATCACAGGGACGTCATTGCTATCTTCTTCATCGTCAGCCTCAGGTGGATCCTCAGGTTGAGAAGCATCATCGTCCTCTTCGAGGGCAACAAAAGCAGACGCAGTGAAGAGACTGCTATTGCTTTTCTTGGATTTTGACTTCTTCTTACCGGAGAAAACGACGGGAGAGGGATCGTCCTCTTCTGCTTCCAAGTTGGGCTTCTTTTCTTGGTCTTCATCAACAAGCCGCGCCTTAGCACCGCCTTTCTTGCCCTTTTTCTTCCCAGAAAGGGAAGGGAGATCATTATCATCAAAGTCTTGTTTTTCAGAGTTGGGCGGATCCTCGGACAGCTCCGTCCCAATAGAGTATTCATCGTCATCGATGGCATGCCCTTTCTTCTTCGATTTATTCCCACCCTGAGCAGTGGTAGGTATAGGAATTTCCTCGTCCCGGGCCCCAGCCGGCTTCTTCCTGCCCATGAAGATGCACAGATTATCTTTCTTCTCTATATGTAAGTGAAAAGGGATAGTTCTCTATATGTAAGTGAAAAGGGATAGATTTCACAGATCCTCTCTCTCTCTCTCTCACGAGCCCCACTGTATCCCTTACGACGTCCTGCTTTTTCTTATTATTCTTTTCTTTTCTCTCCTTAACTTCCTCTTCTTTCTTTCAGTGCGGCTCCAGAATAGTGCTCGGTTTCGAGGACGGACACGAGTTGCGCGGATTTCCTGCGAAAGCCTTTCGCAGGAAGTTCCTGCGCAAGGATGATGGGTGAGGCCCACCACCATGTTGGTAGGAAATGTACTCCGTTCATCCGTTTGGAGAGCTCATTTTAGGAAAAGCTACCAAAAATGAGGTGGATCCAAAACTCAATTGGGCCACACCAGAGGGAAAATTGGGAAAAGAAATACCTACCGTTGATACTTTCCTGAGATCCACCTTGATGTTTATATACCATCCAAACCGTTTATAAGGTCATTACAACATAGATGAAATGAAAATACAAAACATTAACCTGAAAAAAAAGGTTTTATGGTCATAAAAATGTTTCAACGGTTCTCAGTGAATCCTCACTGTTTCATCTGGTGTGGCCCAATTGAGTTTTGGATCCACCTCATTTTTGGTGGCTTGTCCGAAAATGAGCTCTCCAAATGGATGAACAGAGTACATTTCTTACTAACATGGCGGTGGGCGCCACCCATCATCCCTGCGCAGGAACTTCCTGCGGAAGGCTTTAGCAGGAAATCCGCGTCGTGTAATCCATGGATATCGTGTAACCGGACGCGGATTGCGTCCTACCCCCGCCCGGACGGTAATCCGTCCGGGCAGGGCTCTGTGGGGTCCACCGTGTTGTAATTGTTTTATCCACGCCGTTAAACGCTTTTGTCTGATAATTTTAATATATGAGCCAAAAAATGAGGCAGGTCCAAGGCTTAAGTGGACCACAAAGTGGAGATTGAACGTTCACCATTAAAAACTTACTGGGAGCTGGAGAAGTTTCGGATCAAGCTGATATTTGTGTTTTCAATTCATCCATGTCTAAATGACCTTATGAATGCGTTGTATGGTAAAAAAAACATCATGCTTGCCCTTAGAAAGGTTGCAACGGTGGGTGTCATTATCAGTGCAGCTTTCTTTGGTGTGGTCCACTTAAGCCTTGGACCTGCCTCATTTTTTGGCTCACTTATTAAAATTATAGGAAAAAAGTGTTTAATGGCGTGGATAAAACACTTACAACACGGTGGACCCCACAGAGCCCTCCCGGACGGATTACCGTCCGGGCGGGGGTAGGACGGAATCCGCGTCCCGTGTAACCAACCGGATGGACACGGACTTCCTGCGAGCCTTTCGCACGAAGTTCCTGCACAGGGATGTAGGTGGGTCCTACCGTGATGTTTTTGATAAATCTACACCGTACATCTATTTTGTCAGGTCATTTTAAGATATAAATATATATATATATATATATATATATATATATATATATATTATATATATATATATATATATATGGGAGCCGGTCTCCTACGAACCGTACCTCTTGCGTTAAAGTCTTTCGGATGAAGATCCTGTGTAAGTATTTTTTGTGGAGCTTACTATCATGTTTGTGATAAATTCAACCCATTCATCCATATTCATCCATTTTCTGAGATCATTTTAAGACATGCTATAGAAAATTAGATAGATACAAAAGTCAAGTGCGCCACACTAGAGTAAACATTTTTTATTCAGTCACCACCATTGAAATATTTTTAAGGCCATGAAAGTTTTTTAACGTGCTAATTTTTTATTGTTTTCACTTCATCCCAGTGGGAATGATCATGTAAACCATTTGGATGGTGTAAACCGTTTGGATGGCATATAAAACTCAAGGTGGGGCCTAGGAAAGTTTCAACAATAGAAAACTCTTTCTCCAGTTTTCTGTAACGCCCTGAAATTCGGGGGTCGAGTATGAACTCAACTCCCGAGTTCCAACGCATCACTTATGCAACATACACAATGATGGTTAAATGTTGTCTGAGTTAGAGCAATAAACATGAATGAGATTATACTAAAACAGTAATTCATACTCCAGTTCAATTTTATAAAGGCAAGCGGAAGACTGAAATTGTATATTTAAGGTGTGTAAAGAAACAAAATTTTATGAACACCAGAGTATGAGCACTAACTGAGTAACAATATACATGTACGGTTTCTAAGTCAAAAATCAAAATACAACTCCATAGATAAGCCCTGAAATCCCCGCGATGCAGTCGGCCTAAGCAAAGCCGTCAGAGTACTGCATAAAGGAGAACTCATCCTGGTCCTCGTCGTAGTCGGGCTCCGGCTCCTGAACCAATGCCCCGCCTAAACCTGTGACAGAGTCTGGTGGGTGTTGCAAACACCGTCCCGTAACGTGGGAGTGAGTAGCTAACTCAGTGGAACAATAAAGCATAGGTTAACATGTTATCAATTCAATCAAGCAGTAATGATAAAGCAGTACAAATCAAACAAGTTTAACTACTCTTGTTAAATGCAAGAATGGAATGACATGATGATGTATGCCCTTGCCAAACCACCCTCATGCGACATCATCTTACGTTCGCGAATGCTTAACTCCCTCAGTGCTCCACATCTACAAGGCACATGCGGTGCGATGATGAACATGATTACCGAGTTATTATTATTCCATTTCAAACAGCAGTATTGGGAAACTAAGGTACCTCCCTTGTATCATTCCCAAACATGATCCATTCTAGGGTCGTCAGTCCTAGTTAATATCAGACGATGGTGTGTTTTCTAGGTCACTGCAAAGGCTGTCAGGGCTATTACGCACAAAAGTTACACCGCTCCCCCATCACTTCTTTAACGATTCATCACTGTACAGAAACAGGCCTAGTTCATACTCTATATACCGCGGCACACCCTAAGGCGCACTGCGATTTCAGAGTATGCTCGAGGTCACTACAAAGGGCTGTCAGGGCTGTTACACGGAATCGTTGCACCACTCCCCCATCACCTTATCAATGTAGGCCGACAGCACGAATATAGTGTCTCATACCACCATAATCGGCTCACGAGTCTGGTTGCTCACTAGTCACTACGGGGAGGCACGTGGCCCCAGCGTAGGCCGACAGCTCGACCACGGTGTCCCATACCACCATGTCCGGCTCATGAGTCTTAGCGGATCGAGGTACCATGGTTAACGGGATTGCCACTGGTAAGTTTGGTACCCTAGGTTCAAACAGTAATGACCAAACATGGTGAACACAACTCGACAATCGGGTTACTTGACAAGCCTGACTAGCTCGAGCGTACAACGAGTTGGGCGATATGAAGCGCAAAAGCGCTCCGTGTGGCCAACCACTATCGCCAATCGAAGTACGACTCGGGTTCGTCAGACAGATCCCTTGTGGCGACACGAATCTCAGCCACAATCTCAAGTCTGGTACCGAATGTCTGGACTATAGACATAGTCTCAAACTCAATCAATTCTCATCAATAGCATGTGGAGTAAAGCATGATAAACAAAGTAATAAAAGCATGTTAACAGGCATGTCATAAGGCATGTTATAAAGCATGAAGTAAAGCATGTTGTAGAGTACTATACAAATAGGGATGCAATTACATACACATCACAAGTGAGTGGTTAGAGCAAACCACCACATGGAGGGTATCCTACATGTCTCTAAAGTAGTCGGGAATTCCATATCAGCACCTATCTAAGGCACTAACACTTAAGCATTTACACTCACAAGCATTTACACAAACACTTAGAGTGCACTATTCCAACATACATGACGTATGTTAGCAAAATACGTATCAGGGCTATCCTTTCGCCAAGCGGGTATTTTATCCATGTATACCATAATCATACAGCAAATAATCATGACAATCGCATTTTCAAAATTTACACATATGCGGTATTTCTAGAATACACAATTTCAACATACGTAGTATTTACAAGCGAACATGTATTACGGCAGTTCCTTTCGCCAAACTAGTATTTTATCCATATATTGTATAATCATACATTAAATAAACATGTCAAGCATTTTTCCAAAAAAAATACGTATACGGTATTCCTACGTATACCTAGAGTATGTGAAATTCCATATTCTACAACGTTAATCGAAACAGAAAACGGAAAGCACTTTGTACATGTGCAATTGCATACAAATCATGAATCTATCATTATCTGACATTGAAAGCGTTGAAAACCGTAACTTATACACCTAAAGTCTTCACCTTACCCTTTGGAATCTCAACGAATCAGCAAGGTTGGATGAGCTTCCGTATTCGGGAGTTTCTAGCCTAAAGAGCGGAATCGGTTAGCCTTTTCATAACCTATAGCCTATGCACTTCAAATCAGACCTAGGGTTAGGGATTCTCACCTTAAAACGGAGTGGATACCGCCGGGAAAGCGTCTGGAAAGAGGCGGTGTAGGCCGTGCGATGTTTGAAAGCAGTAGGAGGAAGTACTCCCACAAATCCCAAGCTCTTTTCTCCCTTTTCTCACTCTCTCTCTAGGTTTTATCCCAAATTCGTATGGCTGTGAGAGGGGCTGTTCTAAGCCTCTTTTATAGCCTAAAACCTCACCAAAATAGACTCAGGTTCAAGGGTTACTGCTAATATAGGTATTTCGACACTTTTCCAGCTCAAAAGAGGGGTTCTGGTGGCCCTCCTTGAGCCAAACGTCAGACTTAAGCTCTCCACACATGGATCTACGTGGGATTACATTTTTGACTCGATCGGATTCCCAGATCGCACGTGGCGGACCACTTTCAGTTCAACGGTCAGTGGGCCACGATCCAAAATTCCAAGTACATGTAAATGTTCCTGAAATTTTTCTTGATCCGAGGGTGTAATTTGGTCTGATTCTGACGGTCTGGTTGCTTAATACTGATGAGCAAGCGAATGGTGCTAGATCACTATTCCAGATATTTATTTTGTAAAGGGAATAGTGTTTTTCACACTCCCTCGCTCCGGATCCAAACGAATGGCCGTGGGACATCGGCTGGACCTGATTTTTGAGATGATTGTCAAGCCCAGTGAGGCGGTCCTAGTTCCTTAACTTCGTGTTAATCGGACTTCCGATGTGCGGTCTAGACCTAATACAAAGTTTTATTTCATTCCCGAGAGCAGCCGGGTAATGAGTTTAGTTCTAAACTTTAGGGTAACCTAGAGTCACTGATTTTGCAAGTTTTGGGTCTTGCAGATCGTATTTAAAGCGATCCCAACGGATTTCATGGCTAATCGAGTTTTGCACTTAGTTAACTTTGTTAAATTTCTAAAGGATTTAATCCTAATTGATTTCTGGTCGAGATGGTACTCGAGTCAAAGTACGGAAATTTACGGGTCGTTACATTTTCCCTCTTATATGGCCCACTTGACTTTCGAATCCATATAATTTTCAGTAGCATGTCATAAAATGAGCTTAGAAAACGGATGGACAGGATGGATTTATCAAAAACATCACGGTAGACCCGCCTAGCATCCCAGCGCTGGAACGTCCTGGGAAGGCTTTAGCCGGAAATCCGCGTCCCTCTCTGAAACGGAACGAAAGCGGATCGGCTGGTGTAGCACACATCAGCTATATAGTTGTGGGTCCCATCATGAGGTGTGTGTTATATCTAAAACGTCCATCCATTTGGCAAGCTTGTCTTAATGCTTTAGCCGAAAGATAAGACAGATATAAAGATCAAGTGGACCACACTGCAAAAAGCAGTTGGGTATTGAACATCTACCATTGAAGCCCTTTTGGGGTCACAGAAGTTTCTGATCAATATGAAATTTGTTTTTCCTCTATATCTATGTATTTGTGATCTTATTAACAGATTACATGGAAAATAAACGTAATAGTGGGCCCACCACAGAATACAGATTACGCTTAGAATACGGATGCTCTGTTTGCATATTGTTGTAATTTAATTGGACCGTATGATTGTGTAATTGCATCTGTGATTGAGATGGACCGATCACTATTCAGCAAACCAAGAAAAAAGCATGAAAGTCAGGACGCTGTACTGGACCCACCACAGAAAACAGTGGGGAAGTGATTCCCACGGTTGAAACTATCCTAATGCCCACCATAATGTTTATTTGAAATTTAACCCGATCAAAAGTTAAAAAATACATAAAAGAAGGGAAAACACAAATATCAACTTGATCTAAAACTTTTGTGGCCTTTAGAAGTTTTTAACGGTTGACATCACTGTCCCCACTCTTTTCTGTGCGGGGGTCCACTAGAGATTTGGCTTTAACTTATTCTTAGGATATTACCCTAAAATGATCTCTCCAAA
This sequence comes from Magnolia officinalis, assembly GCA_021015155.1. Taxonomy (NCBI): domain Eukaryota; kingdom Viridiplantae; phylum Streptophyta; class Magnoliopsida; order Magnoliales; family Magnoliaceae; genus Magnolia; species Magnolia officinalis. The sequence continues at coordinate 30,075,037 of JAJHSJ010000015.1, forward strand.
TGAATGAAAAGTGTGGATACAAAACATACATCATGGTGGGCCTACGGAAATTGGTGATGTCACTTAGTAGCAAGTCTCGCTTCTCAACCTTTCAGTATCTAATATGTAATCTGAGCCCGGAGAGTCGTGCTTTCGCAGAGGATCTAGACCCCTGCGCTTATCGTACTGAGTAAACTCCGTGGGTCCACCATGATTTATGTATTTTATCTTCTCTGTACATTCATTTTACCATATAATTTTAGGGATTGACACAAAAATTAGGCATATTAAATGTTCAAATTGACCACACCACAGGAAACAATTGAATTGAACATCCACCTTTTGAAAAAATCTTGAGAGTAACATAAGTTTTGAATCAAGCTTATATTTGTGTTTTACCTTCATCCATGTTTGTAATCTTATGAATATGTTGGATGACAAATAACATCACTATAGAGCCTATAAAGGGTATGATCCAATTGATCCGTGTATATGCTTCAATTATGAGCTCAACACTGTAAATTTCAACTGTGGTCACAAAATTCATATATATAGGGAGCCAGTCTCCTACGAACCGTACCGCATGGAATTTTTGTGCGAGCCTTCATGTACACCATAGGATGAGGAGAGTGGCTGGGATTCCACTTCGTTGGGAGAGAGGAGAGTCTTTGAAGAAAAGACTCTCTCCTACACTCACGGAGAGAAATTTGGAATTGCAAGAGGATTTTCGGGAAAGCCTTTTGCATGAAGATTATGCGGATTTTGTGTGGGGCCTATATTATGATGTTTGTGATAAATCCAATCTGTCCATCCATTTTTTGAAATTGTTTTAGGTTATGCGACCAAGAATGAGGAGGTTCCAAAAATTAAATGGGCCACATGAGAGGAAACGGTGAGAATTTTGTGACCACACTGAAATTTACAGTGTTGAGCTCATAATTGAAGCATATACACGGATCAATTGGATCATACCCTTTATACGCTCTATAGTGATGTTTATTTGTCATCCAACATATTCATAAGATTATACAACATGGATGAAGGTAAAACACAAATATAAGCTTGATTCAAAACTTATGTTACTCTCAAGATTTTTTTCGAAAGGTGGATGTTCAATTCAATTGTTTCCCGTGGTGTGGTCAATTTGAACATTTAATATGCCTGATTTTTTGTGTCAATCCCTAAAATTATATGGTAAAATGAATGGACGAAGAAGATAAAATACATATCATGGTGGACCCACGGAGTTTACTCAGTACGATAAGCGTAAGGGTCTAGATCCTCTGCGAAAGCACGACTCTCCAGGCGCAGATTACATATTAGATACTGAAAGGTTGAGAAGCGAGACTTGCTACTAAGTGACGTCACCAATTTCCGTAGGCCCACCATGATGTATGTTTTTGTATCCACACTTTTCATTCATTTGGAGAGATCATTTTAGGGTAATATCCTAAGAATAAGTTAAAGCCAAATCTCTAGTGGACCCCAACACAGAAAAGAGTGGGATAGTGATGTCAATCGTTAAAAACTTCTAAAGGCCACAAAAGTTTTAGATCAAGTTGATATTTGTGTTTTCCCTTCTTTTATGTATTTTTTAACTTTTGATCGGGTTAAATTTCAAATAAACATTATGGTGGGCATTAGGATAGTTTCAACCGTGGGAATCACTTCCCCACTGTTTTCTGTGGTGCGTCCAGTACATCGTCCTGACTTTCATGCTTTTTTCCTGGTTTGCTGAATAGTGATCGGTCCATCTCAATCACAGATGCAATTACACAATCATACGGTCCAATTAAATTACAACAATATGCAAACAGAGCATCCGTATTCTAAGCGTAATCTGTATTCTGTGATGGGCCCACTATTACGTTTATTTTCCATCTAATCTGTTAATAAGATCACAAATACATAGATATAGAGGAAAAACAAATTTCATATTGATCAGAAACTTCTGTGACCCCAAAAGGGCTTCAATGGTAGATGTTCAATACCCAACTGCTTTTTGCAGTGTGGTCCACTTGATCTTTATATCTGTCTTATCTTTCGGCTAAAGCATTAAGACGAGCTTGCCAAATGGATGAACGTTTTAGATATAACACACACCTCATGATGGGACCCACGGCTATATAGCTGATGTGTGCTACACCAGCCGATCCGCTTCTGTTACGTTTCAGAGAGGGACGCGGATGGACGCGGATTTCTGCTAAAGCCTTCCCCGGACGTTCCAGCGTTGGGATGCTAGGCGGGGTCTACCGTGATGTTTTTGATAAATCCATCCTGTCCATCCGTTTTCCAAGCTCATTTTATGACATGCTACCGAAAATTATATGGATTCAAAAGTCAAGTGGGCTATATAAGAGGGAAAACCGGAGAAAGAGTTTTCTACTGTTGAAACTTTCCTAGGCCCCACCTTGATTTTTATATGCCATCCAAACGGTTTACACCATCCAAATGGTTTACAAGATCATTCCCACTGGGATGAAGTGAAAACAATAAAAAATTAGTAGCTTAAGAAACTTTCGTGGCCTTAAAAATATTTCAATGGTGGTGACTGAATAAAAAATGTTTCCTCTAGTGCGGCTCACTTGACTTTTGTATCCATCTGATTTTCTGTATCATGTCTTAAAATGATCTCAAAAAATTAATGAATGGGTTGGATTTATCACAAACATCATAGTAAGCTCCACAAAAAATACTTACACAGGATCTTCATCTGAAAGACTTTAGCGCAAGAGACTTTACCGTGAGAGACTCTCTCTTCCAACGAAGTGGAATCCCAGCCGCTCTCCTCATCCTACGGCGTACATGAAGACTCGACCTAAATTTCGTGCGGTACCGTTCGTAGGAGACTGGCTCCCTATATATATATATATATATATATATATATATATATATATATATATATATATATATATATATATATATATACACACACACACACACACACACACGAGTGGAAAAACTGGGAATGCGGATTAGCTACGACACGTTGAGTAGCTAGCCTCGCTACTGAATTGACGTCACCACGTTATGTGGGCCACACTATGATGTATGTGTTGTATCCACACTGTCCATCCATTTAGAGATATCATTTTCGGGTATGAACCAAAGAATAAGGTAGATAAAAATCTGTAGTCAACCCCGCCACAGAAAACAGTGGGAAGAGTAATTCCCACCGGTGATACTATATTAAGGCCCACCATGATGTTTATTTGAAATCCAAACTGTTCAAAAGTTTTAAAAGACATGAAAGAAGGGAAAACACAAATATCAGCTTAATCAACAACTTTTGTGGCCTTTAAAAGTTTTTAATGGTAGGCGTCACTGCACCCACTGTTTTTTGTGATTGGTCGGCTGGAGCTTTGGATTTAACTCATTCTTTGGATCATACCCTAAAATGATCTCTCCAAATGGATGGACGGCGTGGATGCAAAACATACATCATGGTGGGCCAGGGGACTTGGTGACGTCACTTCATTAAGTAGCTAATCCACGCTCCCGGGAAAGAGTCCCTACCCTACCGTTGAAACCTTGGAAGCCGATCAGATACTGACAAGACGTCAGCAAGCTCTATGGACCCCACCATGAGAAAAAAGAATGAGATAGATTAAAGTTCAAGTGGACCCCACCATAGAAAACAGTGGGGACAGTGATGTCCTCCATTCAAAACTTCTCAGGGGCACAGAAGTTTCCGATCAAGCTGATATTTTTGTTTTCATTTCATCTATCTCAATGCTAACTCATAAATAGGTTGGATCTCAAAATACATCATAGTAGGCCCTATAAATGTTTCAACGGTGGGTGTGACTCCTCCAACGGTTTTTTGTGGTTGGTCCACTTGAACTTTAGATCTATCTCATTCTTTTTCTCATGCTATAAAACGATCTCTACAAATGGTTGGACGGTATATATACAACACATGCATCATGGTGGGGTCGACATAGCTTGGTGACGTCGTGTCCTGACCTTCTACAATCTGCATTGATATTAAATGTCATCCTAACCGTTTATAAGGTCATTTCATTTGGATGAGGTGAAAACACAGGAAACTTTGGTCCCGATGATTGCTTCTTACACTCGCCGGTCTCTATCCACAAACGGACAGTTACGTGGGCGGGTCTACTGTGATTTATCTATGCATTTCATTTCCTCTATCATTTTAAGGTATATTTACAAAATTTAGGCAATCCAATACTCAAGTAAACCACAGCACGTATAACTCTTGCATTTAATACAACTTGCAATCCTTTTGCATTTAATGCAGCCAGTGAACATACCTTAAAAAGGGAAAAGGCCACTGAGGGGCAACCGATGATGTATGAATTTTATCCACACCGTCCATCCATTTTTCCATATTATTTTAAATTTTAGTACCAAAAATAGATAAGATTCAAAGTTAAAATAGCCCACAGAGTGGGGATTAATTTCCTACTGTTGAAAATTTCTCAGGGACCATAAAAGTTTTGGATCAAGATGATATGTGTTTCTTCACTTCATCTAGCTTTATATGACCATATCAACAGGTTGGATGGAAAATAAATGATAGACGCAAAGAAGGTTTCAATGGTGGACGTCCTTAGCACCGCTTCTTCCTTTGGTGTGGTCCGCTTGAGGATTTTATTTGCCTTATTTTTTGCCCATACTCTGAAATGATACGGAAAAACATGGATGGATGGTGTGGTCATACATGACAGTGGATCATCAGTGGCCCTCTGAGCCTCCGCCTGTGTGGAGCTTCCAACAGGTGGGGTAGTAACTAATCCATGCCCTATGAGAAAAGGGATGGACCGCCTAGATAAACATATAAATCACATTGGGCCCGCCCACCGAACTAGAGGCAAGAGACGGTGGGGGTACGACGCAATCTGCCGACGAAAACTTGATGGGGATTAGCTACTGAAAGGTTGAGTAGCTAGGCTCGCTACCAAAGTGAAGTAACTAAGATCTATGGGACCCATGATTACGTATGTTTCATCCATCCATTTGGAGAGATCATTTTTGGGAAATAGCCAAAGAATGATTCTTATCCAAATCTCCAGTGGACCACACCACAAAAAATAGTGGGGAGAGTGACGCCACCCTTAAAATCTTCAAAGGCCCACAAAACTTTTCGGTCAAGATGATACTTGTGTTTTCACTTCTTTCATATCTGTGTTAACTTGTGAACATTTTGGATTTCAAATAAACATCATGGTGGGCCTTATGAAGGTTTCAACAATGGGAATCACTCTCCCCACTGTTTCATGTGGTGGGGTCTACTAAAGCTTTGGATCTGCCTCATTCTTTCGATCATGCCCTAAAATGATATCTCCAAATGGATGAACTGGGATACAACACAGACATCATGAACAGATGCTTCAAAAGGTGTCAGAATCGGCCTGAGTTTTTGAGATTTATCCACCTATCATCCCTTTATCCACCTAGCATCCCTACCGAGGAACTCGATCGTTTTCATGCTAAAGCCTTTTGCACCTGTGGGATGGAAGGTGGGGTCCACCATGATGTTTACTATAAATCCAACCCATCTATCCATTTTTCAAGCTCATTTTTGGACATGCGACCAAAAATGAGTCGTATCCAAATTCAACAGTGCAAAACAAGATGAAACAGTGGGAAAAGGTATTTATACTCTACCTTAATGTTTATGTGCCATCCATTAAGATCATTTTCAGTGGGATGAATTGAAAACACCGAAAACTTGGACTGATACAAAACTTTCGTGGCCATATAAATATTTCAATGGTGGTTACTAAAATCCCTTTTATTTCCTCTCGTGTGGCCCATTTGAATTTTGGATCTACCTTACTTTTGGTCGCAAATCTTAAAATGAGCTAGAAAAAAGGATGAATGGATTGGATTTCTCACAGACATGTAGTGAGCCCGAATCCTTACGCAGGAACTTACTATAGAAGGCTTTTGCCGAAATCCGCATCCCAACCGGATTCGGATTCAGCAGTAACCCCTTCGGTACCGAGATCTTGGTACTGGTTGCTGTTGGTGGCCCACCATGATGTATGTATTACATTCACGTCATCCATTCATTTTTACATCTCATTTCAGGGCATGAACCAAAAAGTAAAACAGATACAAATCTCAGGTGGCCATACTACGGGGAGACAGTGATGATTGAGCAACCACCACTAAAAACTTCCAAATTCCGGCTGTAATGTTTATTTGTCATCCAACCTTTTGAACAAGTCACACGAACTTTGGTGAAAGGAAAACACGGGGCGGGTGTCATCTTGATCCAAAACTTTTGTGGACATCTGGGAATGTTTTTAATGGCGGGCCTTCAATCCCCATTGTTTCTTATAGGATGGGACACACAAAATTTAGGTCTACCTGGTGTGATTTTGTTGACGCAGGAAACTAGTTAGTCGGGTCCTTACTCTTAGCCGGGTGGTAGACTCCCTGGAGTTTCAACACCGGGTCAAGGGTTCGAGTACCCACAGTGGTGAAATTCCACGGTGTGCGTGTGTAAAAAAAAAAAAGAAAAAAAGAAAACTAGTTAGTCTTCCATGGACCTTCAAATGCCTGCACAAGGAATGGACAAAGGAGACCCTGGCTAGAGCAGGGGACCCTCCAATGCCAAAGTCAAGCTAAGGAATCTGGTCTACTCGAGAGTAGGATTTTAAGCTTACAATTGTGCGTACCTTTCACAACTGAATGGACTCTTATTTATAGGTGGCGTAGGAGAGATCTCCTGATGAAGTAGGGATGTGTTGTAGTGGGATTCAGGTTCCGTATACGTCGAGAGGATCTCTCTAGATTCTCAGCTGGGATCTGGGGTAGATCCGTAAACTTCCTAGATCTTTGGTCGTGATCTTGAATAGAGGCGGTTGGGACCAGGTCAGAACTACCAGAAAGCGAGTTGTGCTGATATGGGATTGTGCCGACCTGAATTATGCTGATTTGAGATCGTGCCGACTTGGAATCATACCGAGCTGGGATTATGTCGACCTGAGTCTTTTGACGAGATACCGAGCTCAATCTCATTTCCTACTCGGCCTGAGGTCGGATTGTAGGTTGTATTCATTGTCTTCAATCTGGTGGGATGCACAGAGTCCCAACCTGACATGCCCTTATTGGTCAGTCCATTTTTCCCATAACAGTAAGCTCCCCTACTTTTGAGTTCATGTAGTGAGCTTGAGAAGTAGATCGGTCTCAGTTAGGTCAGATTGTCTGTGTCTGGGATGTCGAATTAGCTCGTCATTAATGCCAAGTTGGACGGTGAAATAGCGGTGAAGACCGCTTGAGTAGAAGTTGGAATATGTCAATATGTTCTAGAGGGGGGTGAATAGGACTTTTAAAGATTTCTGAGTTATTTAAAAATCCTATCACACTAATCCTATTATGTATGCAATTTTTCAGGATTACTTAAACGTAACTCTACTAGCTTCCAAGCCTAGTAGAGGATCCAATCACAAACTAATCAAGATATAGCAAAATGCAGCTTAGTCTATGTTGGATGTGACTGTGTGTGTGTGTGTGTGTGTGTGAGATGTGATCAGGTATATGAATATGAATGCATTGGCATGAATCACACATAGAGAAAAGCAATCACAAACACAATCATTTTATAGTGGTTCGACGACAAGTCAACTCCACTCTCGTCTGTCGCACTCAACCCTTGAGTGTACCGGATTTCACTAAGGAGGTTTCCCACCTCAAACCTAAGGTTTTAAAACAGGTTCACCTTCAACTTTTACAGAGGTTTTACGCAGTTCACCTCAAACCCAGAGTTTTACTGGTTCACTCCTAACCAGATGTTTATGCTTACCATAGAGTAAGGGTCCACACAACGCACCGAGATTTTAGACCACATAGGTCAAGGACTTACACAAGGACCTAACAGTTTATGCCCTACAGAAGAACAAGGGTCCAACACTCGCTTTGGGATTCGGGTTCCACTCGCTTTGGGCCTGTTTCACTCATTTATCAGTCAATTTCATGTAGTTGTCGGTAAATTTATACTAAGGTTGTCAGTAAAAAAAAAAATGTTAATATCAAGCAGTCATCAGCCATTTTGACGAATTCCATGTCAAATGGTCAACTCATAGGTAACATTCAACAAGTCTACGGCCAATTTCACTAAGTTATGGGTCAATTTTCAGAATTATATGTTGCATTTTGGCTGAGAACGTCGTGAAATTGACCGTGAGTGGATTTGTCTGAAGACTGTAAATGACCATTAAGTGAAGGAGATTGACAGTGAAATGCATGGAATTGACCGTGAAGTGAAGGAAATTGTCCGTGAAATGAGTGGAATTGAACGTGACGTGAAGGGGATTGTCCATGAAATGCATGGAATTGACCGTGAAGTGAAGGAGAATCCCCAGAATTGACCGTAAAATGCATGGAATTGACCGTGAAGTGAAAGGGAATGACCGAAAATGACCGTGAAATGATTGGAAATGACCGTGAAGTGAAGGGAATTGACCGTGAAATGCATGGAAATGACCGTGAAGTGAAGCAAATTGACCGTGAAATGCATGGAATTGACCGTGAGGTGAAGGGGAATGGCCGGAAATGACCATGAAATGATTGGAAATGACCGTGAAGTGAAGGGATTTGACCGTGAATGCATGGAAATGACCGTGAAGTGAAGCGAATTGACCGTGAAATGCATGGAATTGACCGTGAAGTGAAGGGGAATGGCCGGAAATGACTGTGAAATGATTGGAAATGATCGTGAAGTGAAGGGAATTGACCGTGAAATGCATGGAAATGACAGTGAAGTGAAGCGAATTGACCGTGAAATGCATGGAATTGACCGTGATGTGAAGGGGAATGGTCGAAAATGACCGTGAAGTGAAAGGAATTAACCGTTAAATGCATGGAAATGACCGTGAAGTGAAGCGAATTGACCGTGAAATGCATGAATTGACCGTGAAGTGAAGGGGAATGGCTGAAAATGACCGTGAAGTGAAGGGAATTGACCGTAAAATGCATGAAAATGACCGTAAAGTAAAGTGAATTGGCTGTGAAATGCATGGAATTGACCGTGAAGTGAAGGGGAATGGCCGGAAATGACCATGAAATGATTGGAAACGACCGTAAAGTGAAGGAATTGACCGTGAATGAGTGAAATGAATGGCCAGAATTAAGTCAATTCACGGCCAATTTAACTCAGTTCATGGTGATTTTAGCTCAGTTCACGGTCATTTTTAGGTCAATTCACAGTCATTTTAGCTCAGTTCACGGTCCTCATCAATAACTCAGTGGGTCATCGGTCTGTTAACTCAGTCGGTGCTCGGTCTCTTTCACAGTCTTCGTTTAGTTTCACATCTCATTTTATTCTTTGTTTAAAAAACCCTCAATGTGGGCCATTTGAGTCCTGATTTTGCTCATTTATCAAGACATGCCATACCATTCAGTATTTTTAAAAAATGAAAATGGATTGGGGACCGTGCGCATATATAGTATAATATACAGTGGGGTCCACAAAAAGAAAGCTTAATATTTTAAAAAAATGAAAATGGATTGAGGACCGTGCGCATATATAGTATAATATACAATGGGGTCCACAAAAAGAAAGCTCAATATTTTTTTAAAATGAAAATGGATTGTGGACTGTGTGCATATATAGTAAAATATACAGTGGGGTCGACAAAAAGAAAGCAGGGATTTGAATATACCTGCCATTCGAAGCTTCTTAGATGGGGAGACCATTTTTCGTCCTATCTTGGGCTCAAAAAAGTCGAAAAGGACGTGTGTGGGGTGTGTATTCTCGACCAGATAAAGGGGAAAGAAGAAAGCGGTAAAAGGAGGGTTTTACTGCTAGGGTGGACAGTCACAGAGGGGGAGAAGTAATCAGAAAATGATAATCTACGGGTAAGATGAAGGATCAGGGAGAGGAAAGAAGAAAAAACCAGGTTTTTTGGGTGGAGACGCGGCTGGCAGCGTGAATAAGGTGTGTCGGCTATAGAAGGGGCATTTTCGACCTTTAGAAGACATCCGTATGTATGGGGCTTATTCTGGTGAGGTAAAAAGAAGTAGGCTTAAACACGTAAATGGCCATAAATGGGTCGTACAGTTGGAAATTTCTCTTTAAAAATAAAAAATAAAAAATCACCCCTGCTCCGATGCCGTTGCTCTTTACTTCATAATAAAGATACAGATCACATCTTAAAATGGTAGCCCAGACAAAAAGTAATTCTAAAGAAATAGTTTCTTTTCAAACCAAAAAGCAATAGCATACATGAAATAAAAATAAAAATAAAATGGAAATGAAGAAACCTTCTGTTGGTGACTGAACAGATTGGCTCTCTATCAAGGCTGTTGTTTTTGGTGATCCCTCCCTCGTTTCTCAGAGAGAAAAAAAAAAAAAATCTTCCCTCGCCAACCAAAATTTCAACACGTTACATCAGAATCTGGCATAGTCTAAAGCTGTAACACGTGCAAAACCCCTCACCACATTTTCATTATCATCACCACAGCTGAAAAAGGATTGTAATTATTCTTCACTCTGCTTTCTGCTTTTTTCCTTTCTTTTTGCTTTTTCTTTTTTCTTTTTTCCTTTTCTAGCTTACTGTATCTTGAAGAGAGTCTTCAGTTTCACTACCAGCTTCCACTCTTCAATAGACAAGTCGTCCTGCACATTACACCATTAGCATTATAGTAATCAATCTCGCTCTCAACAATTTCTCAGGAGATTTTCAGATTTTTGACATTTTTCTTGCGATTTTATTATCAGGAAAACCTAATTGGAAATAAAATATAAAAAAATATTCACTATAGACTAATAAATAATTTTAAAATATTTTACATATGGGTAAAAAATTTTCGTCAAAATAGTTTCTTTAAAAAAAAAAAATGATATTCTAGCAATAATATTGCTAGAAATTATTTCTCCCAAGATTTTAAAGTCTCTGTGATATTTGTCACAATGATTAGCATTACTGTTACACATGGCCTTGGAAGAGTAGCGAAGGACAAAGGATTGTAGATTGAATCACCAAATTCCTAGACAATAAAGAGAGATCATGCACAAAGGAATCAAAAAATAAAATAAACACACACTAGGAATCCAATATGCTATTGCTAACATTGAGAAATTATAGGGTCTTGATGTTTTAGGGCTTAATAGTATGTATGCAAGTATGTACACACACACTAGGAATCCAATACGTTGGACACCCATCGGATCTATTAGATTTGAAGATCCGAACCCTTCACTCATCCACCAACTAATAGACGGATGAGAGAAAAATACTGTAATGGTTGAGAGAAAAGGAGTTCAAGGTCAGGATTCCTCAATCTGGAAGAGTGTGAATTTAACATCCAGTCTCAATTTTTCATTCTGGAAGACGTTATAAGAATCTGACATCCATGGTTGAGACCACAAGATTAACGAAGAAGCAGACCGTCCTTTCGTTCCATCAGGGCCTTATAATCACTCACTAGCAGCTAACAGAAGAACTTTGATAATGTGGAGTGCTTGTGTTTGTGTGGGAATTTTATGTGAAGTTACCCGATAATTTGATTAAGTGTGTCGATAGATTTCCTCGAGATGTGGCTAACAAGCTCATCATCAATCTCAAAATGCCTGCCATACATCTTCTGTTGTTCTTCAGCATTGGTGCTAGCAATCTGCAGTAAGCAAACAGGAGCCAATTAGACCAAAAAAGCAACTTGTAGCAGGAATTACACAACTCATGAAACAAATAAATTTTCCATTTTGTACCACACCCTATGCTCCACATTACCTTTATGGCCACCTTTTGGCCTTTCTTTGCTATATCAACCTGTTTGTGGTTAATCTCAATGGAAGCTATTCGTCCAATATCGAAAAATCCCTCGAAGGAATACAGATTGGAGTGCCGACCTGAGTTCAAGAGACAGGAATACAGATTGGAGTGCCGACCTGAGTTCAAGAGACAGAAAATAGCATACATTGTTACACACACAGCTATAAAGTTCAAAATAGAATCATCGCATGCTCTTTCTTCATTTTCAAAAATCTAGGGTCCAAGCTTGGCATTTGTGAGAATGTCTACCATCCAACATTTAATGCCCAAAGAGTTACTCTCCGCCTTGAGAAATCTGTTTTAAGGGTAGGCAGCAGTTCATCGCCTTATGTAAATAGTGGTGACATATCCACCATACAGGAGAATGCAACAAGTAGAGAGATCTTGAGTGTCCAAATCACAAGGTCCATCATGGATGTAGCACAGCCAAAAATCACCCCTGATCAGATGACCTTGACCATCTGGTATCGCCCATCACATTTGAGCATAGAACATAAGATCTATAACAATCTGTTTGAGAATAATAGGATGGTTAAGATTGTCCAATCAGTCTTAACTTTGACTACACCCCCATCCATGACCATCCTGATGATTTGGATGATCTGGACTTTAGTACTTGTTTCCACGTGTACAGATTATGGGTCACCAATCACCATCAATATCAAGGTGGTAAAGAACTATTACCACAATCTTAGCCCTTGCTTTAAAAGCCACCAGTTCAGCTAGTCCCATAGGGGCTTGATACATAGTCTATGCCATGTTCCTGTGGCATGTCTTAAATTCAGCAAGAAACTGGAACTGAAAAAAGACTAGTGGAAATAAGATAAAATACCTTTGCAATCCCTTCAAGGACATCAACACCCAAGACGATTGGATCTTTTTTGTTGAAAATGCAGTTCGGCATAATCTTTAGAACACAAGGGAAGACTGCATCTTCTGCAGCTTCCTTCTTCTTTTCTTCCTTAAGATTGTCAATATAAGCCTTGAACTGATCGAACAAGTGATAGATAATATCAGCAATGAATATCTTCACACCAGTCTCATCTGCAAGCTCCCGAGCCTCAGGTGTTACTTTGACATCAAATGCTAGGATGGTGGCATATTCCTTCTTCCTCTCAAGCATAACACTAGCCCTCATAACATCCCTCTTGTGTACAGGACCTATGCTTATACCGCTGACTGGGATGTTCACTGCTGGGCTCTTCAAGAACTCTAACAACGCTTCCAACGAACCAAGGGTAGAGGCTTGCACGCACACACCCTCCCCACTCTTGTCAATCCTGCTCATAACCGTCTTCATATCTTGCATTGATGCTTCCTTGATGTCTTCCAAATCATCCTCAGACCCTACCACATATAGCCCGGTGCCTGCAATGGCATGTTCGAGGCCCTGGAACCAAATATCACAGAAGAAAACAATTCTCAAAAAACATGCACATGGGTGCAAAATTCAAATGTACTCAGGAAATTATACATTACCTGTGCAGTAATCTTGATACCCTGCGCAGCTTTAAGCTCTTTATGATGCTGGTAAGATCCCTGAAGTCAGACAGCCAAACAGTGATTGTAAAAACTCCATACGTAATCCAACCCAGACAAGATGATTGTAACAGCAAGTATCTTTACATAAATTAGCAAAGGAGTTCCCACTGCCACTATCCACAGAGAATCTAAAAAGCAATAAAAAAAATAATAATTAATACATGAATTGTCTAATGTAACCAACATAAATTCTAAACTCACCAAGTTGACTCAAAATCGGTCTGGTCAACTCGACCCAGTCAAATTCAATGCGGGTTTGACTATACCTCAATGTCAACAAGTCTCCTTCGAAACTCATTGAGACTCAGTAAACTTGACTCAACGGTAGTTGGCATTACTTTAAAATTTTCAATAAAATTTAGCATAAAACTTAGCTGCAAAGGGTTCAACCTATGACCACTTTAAAGGCAAGTGCTAACTGAAAGCAGTTTTTGGATGACATCTGTCATTTTATTTATTTATTCTCTATAATGTCAATTAATAAAAATCCCGGGTTTGATTCATTTGAATGATTAAGAATCATGATTTAGTCCCTTTGAATGGTTTTGTAGAATATGATTGGTTTAATTGGAATGGCTAATGGACTTGGTTCTTGAACTTATAAACTTTTATGAAATTAGTAGCTTTATCTTCACACATCACAGCGATAGACAGTACAATGAATAGATGGCTTGGTGCATGGCTTGGTGCATGACTTGGCTTTACTCTTGGTTTCTAAGTGGTTTTGAAATATGATTTGATTAATTAAATTGTCATAAAGAACTGCCACAGACTCTTCTAAAAAATAAAAAATAAAAAATCAAGAGGTGGGAGCACACCACCTGAAATTTACTTAGATGAAAGAAATGCCACAGACTCATAATCCTTGTTTGCTTTTGAAAATTATATGATTCCAACAAATGATTTGTCAGAATTTGATTGGTTTAATCTGGAACAATTAATGGATTCCTTGAAATTTGAGTAGATGTGAGTTTCGAGAGAGGTTTCAAACTGTCTAAATATCTAAGCCACGTAGCCCATTGTGTTAATATTAGGTCTAATCCTTACCCCAATTAGTTGGGGTCAGATACACGAATCTTGTTCCACCATTCCATTCTATCGGGGGCTATAACTTCAATTAGACAATAGGCCATTTAGTTTGGAATGCCCCAGCATGAATTTGAGATAGTGAATTTTAAAGGAAACAAGGTATTCCATAATGGTAACATGGTAATGGTGGCTGTAACGGCCACCACCATACCGTTACGATATGGACCATAACGGCTGTTACAATTTTTTTCATTTTTCTTTATAATAATAATAATAATAATAATAAAAAAAAATAATAAATAAATAAATAAAAATAACCTATTTTGGCCCCATAACGGACCGTTATGAGACCATTACGGCCGTCATAGGACCATTACAAGAACATTATAGGTCAATTTTTTCATAACAGGCGTTACGGGGCCATTACAGCTGTTATAACCCCGTAACACGTAATGGTTACCATTACATAGCCCGTTACGTAATCGTTTTAGGATACCTTGGAGGTAAGTGACAATTTAGAACAGAACATTGTTACACTTCTAGCACTTAAAATTTTCCCACTAAAATACAGACATTCTTCAACACATCTCAATTCCAAGTTTCAAGATATGACAATGATTATAGAAGGGCTAGTTCATCAAGATGAATGGAGTAACATGCATTTGTTAGAAACTTAGAACTGACAAGAACATTTTCATTAAGAAAAGAGAAAACAAAACACGGTAAGAAGGAACGAATTCCCTATACATAATGATGGCCAATCGTCCCCTTGTGTAAATAAGTCATCAACCATATTGTTTGCCACTCTAGCAATAAGGACAAACAAAATGTTTAACCTAGCGGATAGGAGGCAAAGTAAAAAAACATACACTAGTTTCTACGATTCATTGGAATCCTCCACACTCAATTTATCAAATTAGCAGAATCCCCTTCATAAGAACTAAGGCCGAGCACGTGTTTTAGACAAATTGCAACCCATTTCTAAGGCAAAAGTCTCCACTCTAGTGAGTACCACACACCGACAGCATAGAAGAAGAGGAGCAAATAATTGCATCCTCATTTCTCAACATACCACCAATTTCACCACCACAGCGACTAACACGGGGTCAAGCGTGTTGGTAATAATCAGGTAAGGATGATGAAGCAAGTAGCAACTGGTATAGAGTTGAATATCAGCATCGTTTTAGCTGATACAAATTATTATATCTGTATCAGCCAGATAAAATATGCAATACAGGGCCAAATCAGCCCGCATGAAATTTTTGGGCTATATTAGTTGATATGGGCATATCGACAAGGACCGATATTACTAATACAAACATAAAGGCCTAACTTCGATTTTTTTTCCCCTCTTCTTTTTCATTTCAACCATGAAGGAAGCTTACAAAGTCATTTTAGACTAGATCTAATCCTATTTTGAAGATCAAAACAAAAGATTTGAGTGGGATTCGAAGAATCGAACCAGAATGGATCATTATGGGGGGTGGGGGGGGGGGGGGGGGGGGGGGGGGGGGGGGGTGTGGGAAGAAAGAGAGAGAGAGAGTAAGCCATCACTTATTTTTCATGTTTCATCTTCTTTTTGTTGTATTTCAATGTGATGGACCCTATTTCACCAAATCATGCTTGATTTGTGTTCAATTAGGGCCTATGTGATTGGCTTTCAATAAGACAAGCCAATAAACAACATTCTCATCAAACAATAATCTAATACAACATTACACACACACAGACCCACACGCACGCATGCACACACACACATATTGAAAGATGAAGCAAAATTTATTAGGCAGAGCCAAGAACAAAAGTGAAACAGAAAGAAAGAAACAAAAAGCAAAGAATAAATACAACTTACCTTACCCCAAGGTTAGAAAGAACCCCGAAGAGAGAAACCCAATAGAAGAAAATTTGATTGCTCAAGGCACCTAATTCCTAAAAAACAATAACACCCTATATACACCCCACAATGGATCCTCGCAAATTTCTAAAACACCAATTATTCCTTTTTACCCAAACTGCCCAAAGGAACGCGAGGAGAAGAATCCTCCACTTCTTTCAACCAATCTTCCCACCCGAGACTGTGTGCCATGAGCAAAAGAGGTCATTGATGGAGGAGGGCATAACCTAGGATACCTCAACCATGAGGACATGCCAACATATCTCAGAGACAAAGGAGCAATGGAGGAAGAGATGATCAACTGTCTCGGCATCTTGAAGACACATCAGGCACACATTGGTGAGGGGCATGCCTCTTTTCCTCATATTGTCGATCGTAAGCACCCTGTTCTTCCCCACCAACCACACAAATGCTACAACTTTGGGAGGCACCCCATAAGACCAAACAACTCCTTTATGGCAGCAACTAATAGAAGATTCTAGAGAAGCAAGGGGCCAGTAAGGGGACCAAATAGAGAAAAAAAATGACCTAGAAGTCCTCCATACTAGATAATTGATGCAGGCTGATTTAGGCCACGATCCATGGGTCAAGCCTAGGTCCATTAAATCCAAGCCCAATAGTTGGCCCGTCAATAAGGAGGCCCAAGCCTCCTATTTAGGGAGTTAGCTAGCGAAATCAATCAGCTAGTTAAGAATAATCCAGTAGTCAAGCATTTTTAACACATTTTT
The DNA here is from genome assembly GCA_021015155.1 of Magnolia officinalis. NCBI lineage: Eukaryota > Viridiplantae > Streptophyta > Magnoliopsida > Magnoliales > Magnoliaceae > Magnolia > Magnolia officinalis. The sequence goes on from JAJHSJ010000015.1 coordinate 30,091,959, forward strand.
ATCTTTTTAATCTCTTTCCATATTTGTAATAAGTCATTGGTTGTCAATGGCATTATGTTTTTTTCCTTGTATATACGTCTCAAAAGCCTATATAAGGGTATGAGACGAGTAGTGTGGAGGCATCTTGAAATTGAAACAAATTTCTTGAGTTGTTCTCTTCTATTTGTTTGTGTTCTTGTGCTTAAGATTGAAGGTGCCTACGTTTGGATGGATCCTTCCCATCAGTCGGTTGCGCTAATTTGGTATCAGATCAGGTTCCAACAGCTGGGTTGAAGTCCTGGAGCAACAACAATCTCACTATTATTGTTTCCAGGTTCTTTAATCATAAAATTCTGCCTAATCTCCTTTATTTACTTTCACTGCATCCATTTCTCCTACCCCCCATTCACCTTCTTTTTTTTAACAAAACCCAAAAGTCCAATTTACAAGGGGAGATTGTGGAAAAAAAAAATTTCAGCCTTCAACCCCCAAAATCAGCTCCATTCCAACCCATTAAAATCCCAAAATCAGCCCCATTGAGACCCCGAAATCAACCCATTCTATCCCATTGAAAACCTCAATATAAAAATTTAAAAAAAAAAATTAAAAAAAATTTAAAAAAAAAAAAAAAAAGGAAGAAAGAAGAATCAGCCGTATTATGTCCATTACTTCCGCCGTCACGATGTCTACCTTTAGTGGTAATGTCTATCGAAGGAGACTTACCGATCAACAACGAGGCAATTGCATCACCAAGCTATTTGTAAGAGTGGCCAATCTGGAAACTGTTGTTGACCAACTACATGGAGAACAACATGAAAGAGCTCATGACACCGCGATAGAGGCGCCTGAGAAAGATAATATTACCAAAAACGTATGGGTTGAAGTTCCAAACTTCACTGGTCGTCCTGATGCAAAGGCTTTTGTCAATTGGATTACAACACCGGAAGATTATCTTGCATGGTCGGACATGTATGATGCCCAGCGAGTGGCCTTTGTCAAGGTCAAGTTAAAGGGCCCAACAAGAATTTGGTGGCAAAGCATTGACGACAACAATCTCATCATGGGTTGTCCTGCTTTCACACAGATGAACTAACATGAGGGAGAAGCTGGAAAGTAAGTATTTGCCTTTAGAATACATGGATACTCTTATCCAGGAGCTCCTTGCATTCAAACAGGGAACTTTATCAGTGGATGACTACACCAAAAAGTTCAATGAGTTTTCTGTCTGTTGTAAGCTTGTAGAGACAGACCTTGTAATAACCAACCATTATAAGGCACGGTTACACCAAGAGATCCAGGGCAAGATGGTCATGTATGATTTTAAGTCAGTTGATGATGTTCATTGGAAGGCTTGGCGAGTTGAACAACAGCGCAGTAGCGTACTCTCCAATGTTTCGGTTCTACAGTTGAGGAACCTTCTGTGAGAATGGGTTCAAATCTGCATCTCAACCGAACTCCACCACAGGGCTACCGACCACCTCCCCACCCTTTTCAGCCACACCGATAGATGCAAGGTCCTCTTATAAGGCAGCTTCAACCTTTACAATGCCCTCTGCCACAAAATTCATACCAAAAGCAATCAGCGATGCTGGGCCATGATACCAAGGGCAAGGTCTTAATCCTAATCCTTCCCTCAGAAGATAGCGGTGGGGTGTTGATTGTTATCGTTGCGGACAGATGGGGCACTTTTCTAATGAGTGTTTGCAAGCCAGGAACCTCCATTATTGTGGTAATGAGGAGGATCCCTACTACTTTGATGGCCATGAGTATTACAATGAGAACATCGAGATGGAGCAGCCTTATGTAGAACCTGCATCATAACCAGAGGACCCTTCTGCTGAGAATGAAAGCATTATCATACGCTGCCTCCTTACCACCCCCGAGGAGGAAGAGGAAGACTAGTGACAGACCACTATTTTCTGTATGCGGGTAAAATACTTTAATATGATCATTGATGGCGCGGTACAATGAACATCGTATCTCAAGAGGTGATTGATAAGCTTAAGTTGCCAACTGAAAGGCATCCAAAACCATATAGAGTGTGTGGGTCGACAACACTGCCATCTCCGTGACTCGAAAGTGTTTGGTATCATTTAAAATTGGCATATATGAGGATGATATTCGGTATAACATAATTCCGATGAATGTCGCTCACATCCTTCTCAGTCGACCTTGGCTCTTTGACCAAAAGGTACAAAGTGACGATGAAGCCGACACGCATATTTTCCTGTGGCGAGGTCATCGTATCCTTCTTTGCCCGTTGCAACCTACATCACCTCCTTCATCTGCGCCTTCATCATTGACATTGGTTGCTCCTTCAAACTCCCATGTTATCACCATACGAAAGTTCAAAGAAGAGAGCAAGAAAAAAGGCATAGTGCTCTCCCTAGTTACAAAACAGGTCCAAGAGCATGTTATTGACCAGGATGAGCCAATTCCTAATGAAGTCAAATCTATGTAGCATTATATATATATATATATATATATATTATATATATATATATATATATATATATATATTATATATATATATATATATATATATATATAACACACATATATAACACGCCACCGCCACACATTCACGCCGTAGTGGGATTTCACCACTTATGGGTACTCAAACCCTTGATAGGTTGATGCATGACAATTAACCACTTGCTCTAAAAGCTCGAATTGTTAGAGCATGGCGAATCAATCCCTTTATCTCATAGCCCAAGCCCCACATCGCATGGGCCCCAAATCACATGGGCCACCCACCCCGAATGCGTCCCCGCATCCCACGGGCTACCTCACTCGAACCTGGTGTGAAATGCGCATTAATCACCCCCGGTGAGGAGTCTTGAACACGAGATCTCCCCCGTGGGCCCCAAATCACATGGGTCACCCACCCGAGTGTGTCCCCACATCCCACTGGCTACCCCACTCGAGCCCGGTGCGAAAATGCCCCTGCATTAATCACCCCCGATGAGGAGTCTCGAACACGAGACCTCCCGCTCTGATATGTCGTTTGGTCTATTTTGCCATCCATGTGACCATGGACTTGACACCAGCTCTTTTTAAGAGAAATGATCACGTAGTTCCCAAAACAACCATGTTTCATGTGTCGAATATCTAATCCATGCAAAATCAGGGCCACACCTCGATTATCACCGATTGCAAAAAATGTGGCAAATACACACACTTAGGGGTCGTTTGGATGCCTAGAAAGTCCTTAAGTTGCAAAGGGACTACAAGTAATCTGATTACAGGGGCTGTTTGGATGCATGTATTTTCCTGTAAAGCTTTACAGGCTGTAAATGGATTACAGCTTTTAACTGTAATATGAAACCTGGTCAAAACCATGTTTTAGATTACAGGTAAGTCTTTACAGCTAAAAAGGCATTTACATGTTAGAACACAATGGTTAATATACACTCATGATATGTAGGGCCCATCGTAACGTGTATGGTACATCCAATCTATACATCATGTACTTCCCTTGATGCTCTCCTGTGGCCCTAAAAAACCAGCTTGTCCATTATCAAATGGACCACACGAGGGAAGGATGGGACGTCCACCATTAAAAACTTCTAGATTGCATTTGGGGCCTACTATGATGGGTGGAAGACATCCAATCCTTTTAGTGTGTGCATGCTTTAATGCCCTCTTAGGGCGCTAAAAAAATCAAGTCTTTCTTATATGATTTTTGCAGATTTTGAAAGGTTCACCGCTAAGCTCTCTGGTATAAATACCTACTTTATTCATTGTAAACACTTTACAGGCTAGCCAAACACAATCTGTTTACCTATAAACAAATTACCACTTAAAAGCCAACGGAATATCATGTAATCTTTTCAGGTGTAATGTGTTGACAACTAAAAAAATTACAGGCATCCAAACGACCCCTTAGTTGGTGGGCTATAGGCCAGAGCAGTATACTAAGCCATACATTGGATGTGAATAGCTCACATGCGAAAAAAAAGAAAAAAAAAAAAAAAGAAGAAGAATAGCTCACATATATGTAGCCCTCAAGATTTATTTCCTATATCCTTGACTATAACTGGAACCATCCCCCCTCCCCCCCCCCCCCCCCCCCCACGGAGCCCTCTCTCTCTCTCTCCATTTGTAACAGCACCCTTTCCCTACTTTCTTTTTCTCCCCCTCTCTACCTTACTCCACGTTTGTGCACCTGACATTCCCACTAATAGGTGTAATGCGAACACATCTGGCCAGTCATATATGGTAGGAGTAAATTTGATAAATAAGGAATGCTTGAAATTTCCTCAAAGCTGCTATATAAATTGAATTTCAGGGAATGACTGCTATTTGATGACATTAAGGAAGAGCTCGTGGAGTTGTTAGAAGAAGAGAAAGGGGCTAGAGCATGATAGGGAATGAAACCCGGAAAAAAAGAAAAAGAAAAAAGAAGTTTTGATTCCAATCCAAGAAGAACATGGACATTCCTTTTCCAGATTCTAATGGTTTGGACAGATTGTTTATTCATTTTATTCATTTTGATCTCTCTCTCTCTCTCTCTCTCTCTCTCTCTCTCTCTCTCTCTCTCTCTCTCTCTCTCTCATCTCTCCAATTTCTTCCAATCCATCATGAACACAATATAGAGAAGAATCGTTTTTTTCACTTGTAGCCTTTCCATCAGCTACACGGCATCTCATATATGAGTTTTTTTTAATATATACGTACGAGTCAAGTTTCAAATCGAGTCGAGTCAGCACCGAGTTGGATTTTGGTTGAGTTGAGTCGAGTTACTGGGTGACTCGAACTCGACTCGATTTGAGTTCGGATTGGACGAAGTCAACTTGATTTGGATTGACTCACCCACTCGGTTCGGATCGAGTTGGATCTGAACGAGTCAGATGAGTTGAGTTTGCCCAGTCAAGTCGTCTCGTGCCCAACTCTTGTAGGGATTAAACTATCTCTAGATTGCTTTGAGCACCCACTTATTGTGGAAGGAGACTCATTTGCAATTGCATGGGCCTTGGGAAAGCTTCAGCCCTTGGGATGCTTTCTTTTGTCCTAATTGACATCAGGATGAATTGGTTGCTGGCCTTCTGCTCAAAAAAAAAAAGAAGAAGAAGAAGAAGAAAGAGCCTGAGTGAGAGAAAAAAAAAGAATGCATTGTCACTCATCATGTATTACTTCTAATCCAGTCCTAAGGGAAGCTAATTGTGTGCCAACAGTGTTGTCAAAATCCTACAATTTACGATTTACAATTTAAGTCGAATATTAAGCAAATGATTTGAATCCCACCTTTGAATCCTATTTTATATTAATCCTTCAATTCTATGATTTGAATCTTATGATTTACTATTCACATTATACTTGTTCTCTTTTTTTTTTTTTTTTTTTCTTTTTTTAAATGTTTTAAACTTGGTGGGATCTTTAAGAATCGTCTAGAAAAAAAAAAAAAAAAAAAAAAGAGGAAAGAGAAAAGAAGAATCATTTAGAAAAGTTAAATTATTTTATTTTGTTCTTTACAAGAGATTAAATGATATATATTCTCTTCAATGTTAAATCATAGAGCTTTTTAAAATAAATAAATAAATAATTTCTTACTTCTTAACTGGTTGAAACACCAAATTGATGTATGACTTATCTGAAATGTTTTCATGGATGGTTACGATCATGTTGACTTTAGCTGTATTATGGAATAATGGTTAGAAATCAAAATATCTTTTTTTCATTAGTCTACAGAATAAATAGTGCTTTTCCAATGTGATTATACATTCAAGAAAGGTAACAAGAATATAAATTATTAAGTATCCTTGTATGTTTTTAAGGAAAATTTCTAGAAAGACCAAAAGAAAAAAAGGAAAGATAAGAATCTTTTAACACTATCATGACATGGTATTACTTGGTGCATATGATGGCAAAAGGATGATTGATGAGTGTTTTTTTTTTTTCCTGATTTATTTATATTTTTTACATATTTTTCCATTTTTTAAAAAGAAAATCGTAACAAATCTTACGATTTACCATACAATTTGCGATTTGATACGATTCATCCCCTATTACGATTTGCGATACAATTATGATTTTGACAACATTGATTGCCAATTCACTCGCAAAGGGGTCCATGGAGATATCCTTTGTTTAGGGGACTTATCTATTGCCTCGATAGATTGTATGCCATTTGCTTTTTTCTTTTTGCTTAGTAAATTTTAAACGTGAAAAATCTTCTCTCAGATTTTGAAAAGTTAAGTCACCTTCTTCTTCTCCATTATATCATTCGACATGAGGGTGGAAGAGTTGTTGCATCTGTTTGGAGCTTTGGGATGGTAAAAGATGAATAACGTTCTCATGGATGGTAGAAGGATTGAAGTTCCAATCTCTAAATATGGTTGGAACGCTAAGAGAGATGTTCATCTAGCCTGGGGAAGGCACCCTATCAATTGAAGGGGAGAGTAGCAGATTCTAGTAACTAATCTCGATGTTAGCAATCACTCTTAATTCCAAAAACCAAGCTGCCCATAATTGTGGAAAGGACTCACTTATTAAAGGTGATCGTGTAGTTGCTCTGCCTAAGAGACTAACACCGGCCGTTGATCTTTAAAATGTTACAGTTTGGATAGAGAAAGGTGGAGGTGGGCTAAACATCTTGAAGAACAGGTAGCAAAAGAAAGAATTATTTTTTGAAAATACTTTGGTTGGTTCTTCTCACTAATAATGTAGGGGCATTTTCACACCGGGCTTGAGTGGGGTCGCCTGTGGGATGTAGGGGCACACTCGGGGTGGGCAGGGCCCAAGGATGAGGTCTCGTGTTTGAGACTCCTCACCGGGGGTGATTAATGCGCATTTCACACCGGCTCGAGTGGGGTAGCCAGTGGGATGCGGGGACACACTCGGGGTGGGTGGCCCGTGTGAGGCAGTACCCATGTGATTTGGGGCCCACGAGGGAGGTTCGGCCGAAGTCCTAACCCATGAAATGTGAGGCCTGAGTTATGAGATAAAAGGATTAATACGCCATGCTCTAACAGTTCGAGCTTTTAGAGAAAGCAAGTGATTAATTGTCCTGCATCAACTAAGAGTTAGTAGAAGAAGATTCTTTACCAATTCCTAGGAGATAGCTAACCATTGGGGGAAAGGGGTTCCTTCCTGCTTAATGTGACTAACATGGGGCGTAGTGGTAAACAAAATCTTCTCTATATGTTGCATCCGCAACCCATAAAGACCCTACAATCATCTTTAGTTCACGAGATCATCCTTTGGCTAGAAATTCATGGGTGAGGATTGTTTGGTGTCATAGACACATATTATGGGATTCCTCTTCATGCATGATTCCTTGAAACATTTCAAGCTTTTGGGTTCGTGTTTTGGCGAAGTGTTGGAAGTGTATTAGAAGGAATTTCATGCGTTGAAATGGAATACAAGGGTTATATTCCTACATTGAACTTGAAGAAGAAACCAAGGAGGGTAGAGTTCCATATCAATGATTGCAAAGAAGAGAGGAAGATAGAGATCGACGGTATCTTGCAGTGGTCCAAACCATCATTGGATTTTAATTTTTTTTTAAAGCTAGGTAGGAGACAAAGTGAAGGGAGAGTTTACAAATTAGATGATGAACTAGAGGATACACATCTTTGATTGGCTTAAGATGATGAGATGGATATGGTTATTTAATAAGTCACCCACGACGGCGTTGGTGTTTGGCATGTTAGATGATAACATAATCCCCACCTTCTATGCAAAGCAGATAAATTTCCCGTTTCCAAGTCTCTGAATATTAGTTTTAGGGGTGAATTGACCCGACCAAAAGTGATACAATATGGGCATTGCATATCGGTATCGGCATGTATTAGGCTGTATTAACCTATATCAATTGAAATTATTTATAAGCCAAAGAATTAAACAAAGATATAAAAAATAGATACTCAAGAATGTTATTTTTTTTTGTGTGTTTTGGACAGGTATATATATTCCTTGCTAAGAATGATGTTTGTTGGCTTGACTTGTTGATAATTCAATCAAATATGCCAAAGAATTAAGGAAACATATTTGAGAAAGGGGAAAAATTACATATGACGAATCTAGTTTGGCTGAAAATTGTTTTTAGGCCAAAGAACTAAAGAAATAAGAAAGCAGAGAAACAATTGAAGTAGTCAAGAATCTATCTTTTTCTTTTTGTATTTTGGACATGATTCAGATGACAGAGCTTTTGGATGTGCTTGGTTTCAGCACATGTCATGAGTGTGGATAGACAAGAATGTGTTGTTCTGGAGGATCTCCTTTTTTAAAGGAAGGAGATATCCTTCTAGAGGAAGGAGTTCAACGTGATTCAGAGATTCAGCTAGAGATCAAATATGTAGGGGTAGAACATCCTCTTGGCATCCTTCTGTGGTTAGGAGCAAATGGAGAACAAGAGACTTTTCTCGAGCCTCGAAGAATCGATCAATGCCACGTAGTTGTGCCATTTTTCATGGGGATTTAGGAGATTTGGATGGAGACTTCATTGACGAATACTTGTCCCACCAGGAGAGGAATTCACAGCTTTGGAGTGAGAAGCTTCCGCCCTTAGCTAGCTAGAAAGGGAAAGGGTAGTAGCAGAAGACAGAGCTCTTAGAGAAGGTGATGGTTTTGGCAGGAATCGACCCCTCATCTCCAAAATCAAAGGTTTCTACAACCTTAGGAAGAAAATCAATCCAGACATCTTCACAGGTTAGGAGGTTTGACCTAGAAAGAAGAAAAAGGAAGTAGAACAATCCATTAAGGGAACTCCTGACACTCTTTATGGATTAATTCCTAGAAGAATGGATGGATATCCATTTTCAAAGAGTTTTTGGGAAATTTGGCACTGTGCGTGAAGTGGTCATCCCTATGGTGAAGTCAGCCTCCATTTGTGATTTTGCCTTTTTCAAGATAGAAAATGATCCTAAACCTCAACTCCATTAAAGGGTTACAACTTACAAGGCCGGAAGTTTAACGAGAGGAAGATGAGAGTTCATGTGGCTCATTACGGGCTGAAGAGGGTTAACCTTGAGCAAAGGAGTTTGGGTTCCAAGCTAGATCCCAAGCGGCCATCACCCAAGGTACATTTTCTCTCACCTCCTCCTGAAGCAGTAATGACAGAGGGTGCCTCAATTTATGTAGAGGTCCTATATTCCTATAAGGAAGCTCTATAGGGGTACCCCCCTCGGTTGGCGATCCATGTGATCCATGCAATCTCAGTGTTAAGGCCTAAAGGTGGGGTTCCATCATTTTAGTTCCCTTTTCTGTTTTTGTCTAAAGTTAGGGAAGCCTTCAAATGGAGTTTGGTAGTGTCCTTGCAACTGGGTTTTTCCCTATAAGGCCTAGCCAATTGGTTTCATTTCTATTATAACTTTGGTCAGGGAGATTTTATCCTTGGATATCTTAGTCCTTTGTTAATTTGTGTTTCCCTTTCCTCTCTTTGATATCAACAAGGTGGTTTTTACAGGTAACCTCCATTTGGTGGGTCTGATGGAGGCATTCTGTAAATGGGCCAACTGGTCTATTTTTGGGTCAGTAGATGCCTAGTTCATCTTCCAAGTATTCCATTAGAATTGTAGTTTGAAGGGTTTTTATTTTAATATTTCTTTGGGGTCTTCTGTTGTGGAGGTCATTCTAATAGACCAGGTGATAGGGCACTGGGAAGAACTCCGCTTCGCTTGACTTTTCGTTCGAGTGAAGAGGATAGTCGATGTTCCGTTGTTAATGGAGATCATCATCGGAGAGGACTCCTTCAAGATTCAGGTGCTCTAGGAAGGTGTGAATCACTTGCTGATGGGAGAGGTGCTTGGTAGGCCTTCCAATGGCGGTTTTAGTTCAAGTCGCCATGAATGAGGTAGCTTCTATTTTGGTGTCCTGTGGAGCTCTGTTACAGTCCGGTCTTATGTGTGAACCATGTGTTTTTCCCTCTGCTTCAATTTCGACATGTGACACTCGAGGCTCCACATGTGTCCCCGTAGATGGACACTTGTCTCCAAATTCTCGGTCCTTAGCCCATGAAGCTCCTTATCTCCCCTAAACTCGACTCCCTCCATACGTGAGTGGGATAATGACCGTGAACTCTATGCCTTTAGAGAGAGATGAGAGGATGAACGTCTCATCTCGAGACAATATTTTGCAGTCTTCTCTGTCTCAGCTCTCTCTCCTCCCACCTTAATTGAGGCACGTTGGGCTCAAGAGCTCCCTCGATCACAGTGGAGGCCACATGTCATCAAGCTTTATCCAAGGGCATGTTGCCCCTAGTGGGGCGTCAATCAAGGTGATACGCGTAAATCCTCTCTTCTCCCATAGGGCTTCGAAGTGCTAGGAACCTTTATTAGTAGAGGAGACGTGTCCTAATGAGGATGATTCTGGCACATGTAGGGGCATCCGTTCCTTTTGAGTTAGTTGAGGTGACATGTGTCGACCCTCTCTCTCCCCACAAGGACCGACTGCGTTAGGAGCCTTTATTACTAGGTGATACGTGTCCTCTTGAGATGGATGTTGGTAAAGTGAATGGGACTTGAATTTCTCAAGATTTGACTTGGGCGACTTTTTGGGGGCTTCTTCTATCACATTTAAGAGAGGTGCTGCAATTGTCCATTCGCCTTTAATAGAAACAAACATGTGTCAATAACAGGACACACGATTCTCACTTGAGACCAGCTAGTGAAGAAAACTTTAGTTAGTAAGTTGATATTTTGGGTTTTCCTCTAGCTTTGATTGGGTTCAACAATTCTCTCTCAGATTCGAGCTCTTTTCTCTATCAAGGATGATTTGTCAGATAGTAGTTTGGGAGATGGGGTGTTATCTCTTGATGCTTCCCTCTCCTTCTACGATCTTCCTCTGACTATCCCGCTTCCTCGCATTAGGTCAAGTGTTAATGAGCGTGATTTTCTACTGGCTCTAGCTCCCCCCTTGCCTCCTCCCTCAGTTGTGGAAGTCTTCCACCCCCCCTTCTTGGCCTATTTTCCAGGTCCCTTTTTCTTCTGTTTCGAATCCTGGCCCTCCTTTTAGTAAACCTCCCCTTTCGGTTAGTTCTTGTCTCGTGGCCTTCCCTCTCGATGCCCCTTCCCTCCCTCCCCTGCTTTTCCCTTTGATGGAGGATCTATCTGAGGTCATGTGTCTAGTCGTTCTGGCTCAAGGTCCCCTAGTGGGTGCTCTGGAGGTCTCCCCACTGTGGGCTTCTTTTGCTCTGGACAATGAAAGGATCTTTCAGGACCATGTTCTTGTTTCCCCTATTCGCTATTCTATAAGAGGTATTGGAAAGTCTTGTGGAATCGATCAAGAGAAAGAGATGGGTAAGGGATGCAATATGTCATGTTGGAAGGCTTTTAGGAGTGGTGGTTGGAAATCGGGACGAAGATTATATCGCCTTGTTTAAGTTGGTCACTGAAAGGGGTCTCTGAGTTTTGGTGACCAGGATTCCTTTGTCAGGCTCCTTGATATCTTTATCCTGTAATAAAGAGCTTGTGAATCTAGGAGTGCATTTGGATGGCATTTTGGAAACTATTTCTAGGAACAGAGAAAAGGAAGGGGCTACTCGGGTTCATCAATGAAGATCCTCTCCCGGAATTTGAGACGCTTAGGCTACCCTCGGAATTAGTCTTAGGTGGAGGAGATGTGCTCTCGTTCTAAAGCAAAGTTGATTGTCGTGTAGGAAACTAAGTGCAGGTTGTCGATAGAGGTATTGTTAATTCTATTTTGGGGAGGAAAGGTAAGGATTGGGCAGCTTTGAATGATGTTGACTTGGCAGGGGTTTGGTCCTTTGCGATTCCTCCTGCTGGGCCAAGGAAGAGTGCTGGTTGAGGGTTTTTTTTTTTTTTTTTT